>PVJX010006394.1:0-78102 GCA_004027295.1 Dolichotis patagonum | reverse complement strand
AGCAGAGATTGGAGCTGTATTTCCCTATGCACAGTTCCTGGGTCACGATGAACACCAGGCTGGCGTGTCAGAAGCAAGAATTCCTGGAACCGCCCCAGGCTTACTGAATGAGGCTCTCCAGGGAAAGAAACTCAAGAGTTCATGCTTCAACCACTCCTGGGTTAGGATGCTGCCTGTGCACATGGAAATTTGGGAAACCCACAAAGTCAGTGCAAAGGTCAAGCAGAAATTGACAAGGCAGTGTGGTTAGAACGGAGACAGTGAGGGAAATGCAGGGAGAAGTCCGGGGAGGCAAGGCCAACACACGCAGCCCTTAGACTGCATCTGGATTTCAGGGTTAGGAAGCTTCTAACTATGTCATAAGGAGGAAGGTAGGAGAGCAGAGGTGACATGATATTAGAATCTATCTATGCTCTGTCCACACTACGGAGGAAGAGGTTTAAGATGCAGTGAGGATAAACTCTCTAGATGCCCAGCTGATGAGGCTTAAAAAGAACATAGGAGAAAGGGTATGTATTGAAATTAGAAAATACAACACACTTTTCTATACAATGAAAATAATGACTTAAATTCTTAATGGAGCAATTTCTTTATCCCACCAGCAGTTAAGACCTTTCCCCACAGATAAAAAACATATTAACTCAAAAGATTCTCCAAATCATGACACACTAATTAGCTCATTTTACTGGGGACCTTAAGTGTTACACTTTTGCACACCAATGGTACCCTCTAGGCGGACTCAGAAACACTTATATGAAGCTTGCACTTGGTCCTCTGTGATCTCCTGAAATAAGTTCCACACATCACCATGAATCAAGGCAGGAACTCAGTAAATGAAAGCATAAGTCAAGTGTTGAATAGCTAAATAAAAAGCTTAAATAGAGTAGATCCTTTCCTGCTACTGGAAAAAACCATAAAGCAACACCCCCAAACCCTACAAAATGCTGACTAAAGACATTATGGGTCTATTTCCTGCATGAGGGAAGCATACACTGACAACAGATAATAGAATGTTTATTTTACATTATTAAAAGGAAAGGAAAGGAAAGGGACAGAAATAATGTTAGCCAGTTTTTTGAATGTCTACTGTATGTATGACAGTAGTGAAGATTAAAGATTTCATGAAAACATAACACAGTTCTTTCTTTCACCTGCCTTCTGGTATGGTTCGCTAATAGTCATGTAATTGACCAGTGTAATAAACAGATACAGGGACTATGTGTTAGTTTTGGTTATGGTAACACCTGAGATAACTTATAAAGACAACAGGTTTGTTTTAGCACACAGTCTAAAAGGTGCCAGCACATGATGAATTCGTCTAGTTGCTTTGGACCTGTGTGAAGCAGCGCGTCATGGTAGACATGTGTAGTGAAGCAAAACATTTTACCTCACAGTCAGAAAGGGGAAAATGATACGTAGAGGAAAAGAATGATACCTGTTTCAAGTGCAAACCTCCAAGGACTGGAAAAACTCCTGCTAAGTCTTCTTGCTAATACCTCCTAAGGTGTCTACCACTTCCCCGTACCTCCAAGATAAGGAATTTACCACAATGACCCAAATTTTAAGAGAATGCAAATAACAAAGTAAAAGCTGTGATGCAGTTATGCTCACTTTCCAGTTTTTGTTGTGCAAGTGACTTGAGTGTTCCATTGTTGCATTTTTTGGTCTTCCACACTAAGAACCAGCATTGTCTCTATAATCACACAAGTTTCTTTTGGCAGATATCAGCAGTGCAAATAGTTACCATCTTATAAGTTGTCAGAGGGTTCCCCATTAGCACAGAAAGTTCAAAGAAGCACAAGAAAATCAATTCTATGTGCATGTAATGTGGTCTTGCTGGACACAGCCGCAGCAGGAGGACTTGCAGATTTATACATTCCTAGGCAGCATCTTGTTTGAAAGCATAGAGGCATTTTCTTCTTCCCTTCAGCAACTCAAACTCTATAGAACAGAAAATTCTAATTCTCCCTTCTTCCCTCTAAGGATGCTCTTTGCCATATGTATGTAAATGTGGCAACTTTAAAAAGGACAGATAAAAAAGTGAGCACTGGAGTGGAAATATATCTATATGTCTTAACATGCACTTAGAATGGTAAATTTTAAAAGCTAAAAGTAGGATTTCACACTAATAGTCTCTCAAGAAGGCCCCTCTCTTTTCCTCTATGGCAAAGAAAAGCAGTCAGGTTTCCCTTATTCAGTATCTTGAAATGGACTCATTTTCTTTGGCTCAGTGGTATGCACCTTAACTGGTGGAATATTGCTTAACTTGCTGTCATGGTTTATGTCGGTGGCCCCCAGGCCTCATGTATTTGCATTGTGCATTTGTGATTGGTTCATTGTCTAGTGCTTGGATTGGTGGTGTCAGTGCTACACCCTCCTAGGGGGTGGAGCCAGGATGTGATGTAATGGCAGGAAGAAGGTGTGTCTCTCTCTTGCCGGTTTCCGCTTGCTGTTTGCAGTTGCCATGAACTGCGACCCGGCCATGCCACCCTGCCTTGGAGCCAACTGAGTATGGACTGAAACCTCCAAAAACTGTAAGAAATAAACCTTTCCCTTCCCAACTTTGGCCATCAGGTATTTTGTCTCAGCGATGAGTAAAAAGTAACTAAGACACTTGCCAAGCAATCAAGCACAGTAAGGTGATTGTACCATGCGGAGCAGAATGCTTACAGGTCTGATGTTGGGGGAGTGACAAATTTAGAGGCTCTATGACTCTCCTTTTTCTCTTGTGACCTCCTCTTATACCTGAATGTCCTGATTGTTTGTCCACCAAGGAATAAATCTCCTCTCATTCTTGACCTGAAAAAGCAGTGCACATATAATTAAGAGATTTAAAGTTTTAGCAGAAAAAGAATATCTCCAATCCCAGTTCATCTACAGAAGTCAATAAGAACAAAGTAAGACAAAGAGAAACAGAAAAGAAACAAGAGAAAAACAAAATGAGAAATTATCAAGTGTTGAGCAAATACTATACCAGGCATAGTGGTAAGTGCTTTATGTAACTCAGATCTTTATACTTTCAACTTCTCCATGAAGCGTCTGTCCATTTTCTAGAAGAATGAGCTCAGAAAGATTAAGCAAATTAGTACCAAATTGGAGTTCAGCAAGGTACATAATCACTTCCCATTTTGTGCTAATTCATTCTATGAGCATATGATCTATTTCAAACATTATATTTTACCAACACCAAAATATTCAGTCTATATAAAAGATAAGCAGATCAACCCATTGACATGATGAAGAAAAGTGGTTTGAGTATTGAATTCCTTACCCCTCAACCAGTGGCTTTTGTGTTATGCACATGTTTCGTGGACTAGCTAAGCATTCTGGACTCATCTTGCTGGTGCTGACTTCTAGCCTTTTCTTCTTTAGTGTCTTTCCAATGGCTGTTCTGGTGCCAGAGCCAATCAATCAGAATTCCAAAGGAGGCCAAGAAGTTTTCGTTCACTCAACAGTCTTTCAACAAGTCTTTATTGAGTTCTTTATCAGTAAGAGTCCTGGCACCAGAGAGAAGTCTTTGCAGATGGTACAAATGAAAAGATTTTTAATGAAGGGTCTACTTAATGATATGTGGGCAAAGTTACAAGTGAAAAATCTAGAAATGGTGCTGTGCCTACAGATTAAGAGGAGCAGGAAGCAATTATACTCCTGGGGTGGAAGGAATTGCAGGAGAAATTGCTTTTGTCAGAGCCAAGCTACAACCCCAGAGGAACCGGGTACCTGGCAGGATCTCTGGTTGTGGAATGTAGCTACTGCTAGAGATTCAGGGCTGAAGCATGCTGGGGTAGGGAAAAAAATAAAACTTCTCTCCCCTCCGTCCCAATGCTGTCCTCACTGTAATCTTTGACTGACAGCAACTGGCAACCATTTAACAAGATTTTCAGACCAAAGAAATCTACAATACGGGCACAGAACAGGGCAGACAAGGAGAGAAAATGGATCTGGGATGATTTAAAGATAAAAATGAACTCGTCCAAGTACCAACCCAGTTGCTGGTATTGACCTAAAGATTGAGGATAGAATACTGAATAAACACATTGAAATTGAGCACTCATAAAGAGGACTTCCTAGAGCAAAATATGAGTGGGAAAAAAGCAGTGGAGAAGTGATGTGTTCCATTAGGGAAAACCACAAAAGAAAAGACACTGAAGAAGGAAAGAGAAGGTAGAATTTTAAACAGGTGACTGGAGACCCCTCTCTTGGCTGAGAGGGCATCCCTGAAAAGGTCACATTGTGAAAATGAGCTGGTGCAGATGGGTCACGAACCGTGGTGGCGATGGTGTGTAATTGTTGCAGGCAGTGGGATAAGAAAGTGTAGAGTCAAGGACAGGGGCCCAGCATGGGAACTGCATTGGAGCAGAGCAGGAGTGAGGAAGACCTAGGCCTGGGAAATGGAGTCAGAGAAACACTCTGAACCTCTGTCATGCTAGTTGCTTCTCCATCTCACAGCTGCTTGCTTGTGTTTAGTATTTGACCAAACTTTTCACAGGGGACAAACTGCTGATGAAAGCAAAACAGGAGCTGAAAGATAAGTGAGTCACTAGCACCGAGCCTAGGCTGATTCTCTTCCCTACCCAATTAATAGACTGCCGTTTGGTGTTTGTTGGGTGTGGTGTCTTTTCCTATTATAATCAACTTTGGTCAGTATACTAACACCTGTGATACCTGGTATGACAACTGATGCATAAGACAGTCTTCAGGAGCAAGGATGCATGTTGTCCTAACTTTTCAGTCAGGGCTCCAAATCAGAGAAGTCCTGGCCCGATTTACCTTGTACCCTGGGTCCTTCAGGTCTTCCAGACCCACTACAGTTCAGTTTGTCAGCAAATTACAACTATAAAACTTATGTGTGGGCTTCAAATGACTAGCCACCATTACTTGTCACTAAAATATTACACACATGTGCTTGTGGGTACATACACATACATACATGTGTATGTTTATGAATAGATAGAACCTCTCTGTCTGGAAATGCCCCACCCTTAAACTCTCTTCTTTAGCCACAAGCATTCACAGTTTGTATATCACATTCCTTGTGAAACGTCTCTAGATTAATCCAGGAACCCTCACTAGACTCTTGCCCATGATTCCCTGGCACTTGATCCAGACCTATGTTTAAGAATTGTTGATGCTTACCTGTGGTTTCCTCTTCCAGGCCAATGATCTCAAGTGGACTGTGATGTTCAAATTGCCAAGATACACTATACTCTTCTGAATGTCCTCTTTACACAGCATACATGTGGTTTGTTTAAGTTGTTTCAGGCAGACTCTTTGAGGGGAGGAGTAGATAGATAGATAGATAGATAGACAATAGACAATAGAATGAGTCAGTCTTATTGTCTTGCTAAGGGACTAACTAGCTGTGTGTGTGTGTGTGTGAGTGTGTAAAATCTCACTATATGGATCACATTACTACAAGTTTGTACTACTGGTATCCCCAATAACTTAACTCTAAGAGCATAGGTCAATTAGAACATAGTTGGTGGTGTGAAGTTAGTGCAAGGTTTTTAACTGGCCAAAATGTCCAGAGACCTGGAATCTTGAACATGGATAACTTCTCGTTGTCTGTGAAACAGTCTTAGAACACCCCAGCTTCCCTCCAACCCAGTGGCCTTGGTGGAGCAGTCATCTGGGAGGTCTATGTGATTTTATCTTATCTATATGTGAGCATCATAAATTGAGTAGCTAAAATGTGGTTAATAAAGTCCAGCTGGGTATTTTCTAGGTGAATAAACACACCATTTTTTCTTTTATTTTTTCATGTGGAAATGATGAATAGGACCTGCAACTCTTATTTTCATTATAAGTGGAAAAGTAGAAATAATATCAACTTATGATACTTGAGGTTGTTACAGAGTGTTTTAGAGACACCCTGAAAGTTTCAAATAATTATAGCTCCAGTAAAATTTTTATGGCTGCCTGGGGATTTTTATGATCAAAGAAAAAGTAAACAGAGAACACTTTTAGGCTGAAAGACATTCAGGACCTTATGGTTTTTTGTTAGCCCTCCTTCTATTCTTAAAAGAGTGATTAATAGTTCCACAATGTAAAAGCACCCACATTTGGGATTAAGTAATTGAATGAAATTAATTCCTGAACCCATTTTTCATCTACCCCAGGCGTGCTGCATTATATATTATCTTGGTGATTAAAAATACAACCAACCAGATACAAGAAAAGGTCTTCAAAAGCTTCTAGTTATGAATTTTGTTCTAATCCATTTCATAAGTTTCAATTTAATGCTTTATACTTTGTTAAAAAGTACATTAGTGCAAGTAATGAAATTTGAAAATAGCTATATATTATATTTTAGTACTATCAATATTAAAATCCCAGTTTAAAAAAATTGTGCTATAATAATAGAGTAAAACATTACTGATAATAGGAACTATACACCATATATATATATATATATATATATATATATATATGTATATATATATATGAGGGTGACATTTTAATTACTTTCAAATGCTTTAGAAATATTAGGTATACATAATGATACAAATATATGCATGTGTCAATATGAATACACGTATAGTGTATGTATGTGTGTCTATGAATATATTATGTTTGCCCTTAAATATAGTCATACTTTACATATATAAGTATGGAGCATACACATGTGGGAATACAGATATATAAAGACAATGAAATATGATATACATTACAAGATAGTTCATGTATATATATATATATATATATATATACATATATATCCCATACATGCATATTGTATCCATTTTCATCATTAAAACATATTGGGCACTTTCATATTTTGAACAATATGGAATTGTTACATATACTTTGCAAATGTTAAATAATAAATTTATACATTTATCAAATATGAATTAATAATTGTCATTATTTTAAAATTATTTTTAAGTGAAACATAAATATTGTATTTTTAAATATATATAATAAATAAAATAAACTCATGACATAGGAATATGTTGTAGAATTGCTAAGTAAAGTAAAGTAATACATTGTTATTTTACATACTGTACTTCATTTCTTTTGGTAGTAGGAACCCTTAAATACCTACCCTCTTTAATTTGAAAGTACTCAATACATTACTATTAACCACAGTCATTATATTGAATTTATTCTTTCTGGTCCAAATGGCATTATACATCCTTTGACTAATGTCTTCCAAGTCTTTCATTGCCCCTGACAGGTCCTGGTAATAACTATTCTACCTTCTGCTTCTAAATGAGTTATATTTCACATACAGGTTAATTCACAGAGTTTGTTTTTCCATGTCTGGCATAATTCCCTTAATCTAATGTCCTTCAGAGTCACCTGAGTTGCCTCAAGTAACAGGATTTTCTTCTTTTAGATTGAGTAGTATTTCATTATACACATTCCAGATTTTCTTTGTCCATAGATAAATTGGATTTATCCAATCAATAAACTGGTGAATGGTAAGGCTGATTTCATATCTTGGCTATTATGTATGGTGTGGCAAACAAACACAGATATCCCTTCACATAAGAATTGCATTTTCTTTGACTCTATATACAGTAGTAGGATTTCTCGATCAAATACTACTTCTATTTTTACTTTCTGTGGAAACTCCAGATTGTTTTCAATCACAGTGCTACTAATTTATATTCCCAGCAATAGTCTGCAAGAGTGCTCTTTTCTCCACATCCTCACCAAATCTTGTTAACTTCTGTCTTTGTGATTAGCCATTCTAACATGTGGGAGCTGGTACCCCACTGTGGTTTTAATTTGCATTTCCCTGATGATTCGATAGGTTGTATATTTTCTCACACAACTCTTAGCTATTAGTTTATCTTTTTTGAAAAATGTTTGCTCAAGTCCTTTGCCTCTTTTTAAAACTTGGTTATCGTTTCTTTGCGATTGAGTTGTTTATGATCCTCATAAATTAATCCTTTATCAGATTATTAATCCTTTATCAGATGTATGATTTGCAAATATTCACTCCTACTTCACAGATTATCTCTTCCTTCTGTTGTTTACTCATGTATACAAAGCACTGTCATAATTAATACCATTTATCTATCTTTTTATTTTATTGCCTGTGTTTTTGGAGTTAAATCAAATAGCATTGTCCATTCCAGTGGCCTGAACCTTTTCATTTAGGAGTGGGTAAACTTTAGATTTTGCATTTAAGTCTTTAGAAAGTTGGAGATAAAGGAACATAGAACAGCATGAAAGTTTTCAAAGGACAAAATAGTGTAGGTCAACTAAAATAAAATCGGAGCTAAACTATGTGCACTATATACTTAATCTCTGAAGTTTCTCAAGCTTACAAATTTGCCAGCCCTCTGAGTCCTTCTAGGAACCCCACAAGGAAAGCCACAGAGGCATCTCAGTCCCACGTTACATCTTCTCCAGGTTGGTCTATTTTCTGTTGCTTTAGAGTTGGCTCCAAATGGTACTTGGCTTCTCTCCCAATGTTGTTCACCCTTTTCTTACCCCACCTCATTTTTCACTTCTGCCCCCAATGAAATAGAAGATAAATATTTTTTTCCTTGAGGAGATTAGAAAGTAAATTACACAAATTTGAGTTAAAACTTTCTCGATCTTTACTTTGGTCACTTTTGCTGTTCTTTCTGCATCTGTCACTTTCAAAGCAACCATAGGAGCCTCTCAGGATTAAGCGCCACAGTTAGTCTTTATCTACTCACCCTCATTAGAAGTCAGTAAGATTCACAGTTTCCAATGTGTTGCCAACTCTGAAAAGTCTCCATTTTTAAAAAATTCCTGTAAAGTTAAGAATTATCTGCCAACAAAGTCAGTAAACAAGACTTTTCCATTTGAAACTTAAAACTTGGTGTATCTAGCACTGAATGCCTAATTTTCCTTCTCAAACCTGCTTCTACCTCTGTGTTTACTCTCTTGATAGGTGAATACTGTCTTGATAGGTGAACTACTAGAGTTTAGGTCAGTGATGATCAATCTTTTAGAGATGAGTACCCAACGTGCGGCCCCAAACTCACTTATTTATCTCAAAACGCCAATGCTGTGATGAAACTTGACTACTTTTAGTCTAGGTTACAATAAATAGCTCATACATAATGTCTTTTGTCTTAAAAGAAAAAGAAATTACACACATGCCATGGGCTCATCAGCAGTAGTTTAGACCAAGTGTTCTGTCTTTTCCCAACATGAGCCTGTCAGCAAAACCTGTTTATTATAATATGCAGATATTCCCCTTAATAAATCTCCCCAAATAAGTTGCATTCTGCCACTTCTTCCCAAGGAAATTTATTCTTGCCTTATCTAGATATTGCAATAGCCTCTAACAGGTCACCCTTATTCAATATTTGTTTTAGGTTTCTGCTCACATATGATCTTATTCATGAGATCTTTTTTCCCAAAGAAACTTATTTAAAGTAGCACTCCAGCAATCTGTAAACCATTCTTTGATTTGTTTTGCTTTATGGAACTTTATACTATAAGATGAACTTTATGTTGTACTTAGTTGTATGTTTCATTTCTCCTACCTAGGGTTATAAACTTCAAAAGACATAGTTCTTGCCTATTTCTGTCTTTCATTTTACTGCTTTATTGACAGCATAGAATAGAGCCCAGCTCTTACTAAAGGCTTATTTAACTATTTTCATATGCATGAATATGTGGTAATATAGATGAAATTCTCAAAAGGAATAATATTTTATTTCAAGTTACATCATTAAAGTAAAAGTCACGTGTATTTAAAAACAATTTAGGGTCAAAAGATATTGATCGATCAGAACATGCTTGTGTATCAAATGCTTTCAGAAAAACCCAATAAATGAGAGAGATCTCTTGAAAGGGTTTGGATTAAAGGGTGTCTACTCAAGTTGATTCGTGGCCTACAGCAGTATAACTATAAGCCCACATCTAATCCTCCAATGAAGTATTTCTGGACTTAGTATCTGTAGGTCAAGGTTATAGTTACCCTTCTGCAACACCACAAAGATATGATAACTGAGTAAGTTGCTTAATCCATTTGGATCCTAGGCTATAAATTGGTGATGACAATAATAATAAGGACCTCACAAGATCATGGCAAGAATCAGCCTGAGATGAGTCATGTTTTAGCCAATCTTAAAGACTCTACCTACAGTCTTAGATGTGAGAACAAGGACTATATTTTCCAGCTAAGAGGAAATGTGGGAAGTAATAAATTCAACATTCTGATTCTCTTACCAGAGACTATTTCTTTACTAGGAGGTTTATTCGGAACTTGATGGAAAGAATTTCTCTACCTTTTTGGAGAAACTATTTTAGGCAGTCTTAAAAGTACATTGAATATTTCAGTTTACCAACCTACTCACTACCTTCCTTCGTGGGCTTGGCTTTCTCAGCTTGAGCCAGATTTAGCCTTTTCCCCTCCTTTCTGGCCGGACTTCCTGTTTCACCATTAAAAGTCTGGCAAATGCACAAGTGGACAGAGCAAACATACAGGACAGAGTGATCATTTTCAAGGTGCTGATATGGCTCAGCCTCAGATCTGCTTTGAGACTCTGGTTACCTAAAGCGACTTCCAGACTACTGATGAAGTGGACTTCATTCATTTCCTTCTCTGTCACCATTGTCCACGTCACTGCACACTATTGACTATTCTCGGAGTGCCAAGAGCTCTACTGGGTACTGTGTGTTCTAGTCCTTTTAATTCTTGTCAGTCTCCTCCACAGTCATTATTATCCACATATTACCCTGAAGCAAGTCGGAACTCAAGAGGATAAGATGATTTGCTCTCACAATAAGGAGGTGGTAGAGTCAGGTTCTCAGTTCCAATCTGACTGACTCCAGTGTTCCTGCTTTCATGATCATGCAAGTCTCTTCTTTGATAGCTAAACTTCAGTTTGTAGGCTTATCTGGACAAACAGTTCCTTAAGGGCAAAAAGTCTCAAAACACAGAAAAAAAAGAAAGAAAAGCAAATAATGCAAAGAAATGAGAAGAGCACAAAGATTAGGACTTGCTGAAGGAGACATTTCTTACATCTTTAGCAAACATTTTCTTGAACATCACCCTGACCTGATTGCTTGAAGATTTTTATGTGTGCATGTGGTCACTTCCCTGACTTCCTGTGGGGACAGAGTTTGGTTGGAGTATTGCTTACAAGACCCTGTTCCTCTTGACTCTAAAGTGTCTCACAGATATATAATCTGAAAACAAAAAGTGTTCTCAGATCCCCTCAACATTCAATAAATAGATTTGATGGGTCTCTTTCCTTGTGCTGCTTTAAGACTCTGGGTGAAATCCTACTGGGCTGTGTGTTTCTTTTGCTCAGATGGTTCAGCATCTAATTAAAAGAATGAGAAGCCTTTATATATCACAACCCAGCTTCTCACTCGCCACTGGTCTCACTGGTTGTTATTAATGATTCGTTTCTTCTGACAGGAACGACAACATTTCAAGACTTCTTGGGTGGAAGAAAGTTGGCAGAGAGAAAGTCCACAGTGAGCAGTTAAACATTATATGAATTAATACCCTCCATCAATAGTTTAATGGATGAAATGCATTGATTGCTTTGAGAATTATGCTGAGGTCTACAGTAATAAGCAGAAATGTCTGATTTGACATCTTTTTTTTTTAATATGTCTGCAACGTAATCTACTACCAATTACACAACAACCCCACCACGGTAGTGCTGAGTGGTCCCACTACAGCAGTAACATGTTATAAAAGCTCAAGTTTCAGGACAATTAGCTTCTGGCTGCAGTTTATTACCCCATTTGAGATTTAAAACATTTTTTTCCGTTGCATTCCAACAATGCTTATGTGTCTGGAGCTAACACTTTAAAACAATAATGGAATGGCAAATATCTGTCTGGCTGGAGTTTGCCCAAAAAAGAATTCTATATTAGAAAAAAAAAAACCTCAAGCAAGCACACTGGATAAAACAAAACAACTTATTTAATTACTCAAAATAACCAGGGTTGTAATGCTTTTTCGTGTCTGTGCTGCTGACGTCAGCATGGGTTATAATGTTTTACTAAGAAAAAAATGCCTTTCGCTGGCATTATGTAGAAATTTAGGAAACGCTTTACAGAATGATGATCATCACTGTTCATCTGTTATGGTTTCTATCTAGATGTCCCCAAAGCCTCATGTGGTCATAGGTGGAGCTCTGCAAAGTGGGCTGGATCTACGGTGTGTGATGCCGGGATTGACTTATGGTGCGATGCGAGGATTAAGGCTGCCCCCCCGGGTGTGCATGCTAAGTGTCCTAAGGGCAGGAAGCCCAGATAGGACAGAAGGGACAGAAAGGGACAGAAAGGGACAGAAAGTGGGCTGCTGCTATCGCTTGCCACCGTGGTGCTTTTGCTGCCTTCATGAACTCTTTCTCCTCTGCAGTGTCCCTCAGTCACCTTGCCTTGTAGCCAGCTAATTATTTGAAACCTCTATGAACTGCAAGCCAAAATAAACCTTTCCTCCTTTAACTTTGGGTGTTAAGTATTTTTGTCTCAGCAATGGATAAGGTAATTAAAATATCATCTAAAGGCAATTTCCATACAACAAAAAGGAGTCTAATTAATGATTCACATCCATCACCTACTTGACCATTGTAAGATGTCTCATGTGAGATATGTGAATCCCTTAAATTGATTACACAATACTGGGAATCAGGGATTTTTTTATAGTGATGATGACAGTGCAATTTCTGTTCTGTGGCCTGATACTATGCTACAACTTGATATGGGTGACCTTATTAAATTGTCCTTAAAGCTTATTTTCCTCATTTTAATAAATTTATTTTAGTTTATTATTACAAGTGTGTAATGCATAATGTTTCCTTAACTTGTGAGAATGTGGTACACGCACAAAACACATCCTACTTCCTCTTTTCAGTCCTTTTCCTATCCCTCCCTCTCCCCCATCTCTTGATTCCCACTCACACTCCTTTCATGGCATTATGCAGTACTCATATTCCTTTGAGGGCTCGGGAGAGGGACATAACACAACATAATTCCTTTTTTCTTCACTTCATGTACCAATAAACTGAGGCTTCCAGAACCTAAGTAATTGTGGCACAGACAGTAAAGGTAGGACTTGGCTGATGCCTTAGAAAACTTTTCTTGAGGCTTGAAATACTGTGTAGTGATTGATAATAATGAAGATGAAGATGACGTGAGATGGTGCAACTGATAAAACAGAGACAATAATAGGAAAGCTGGGAAATACTCCTGCCTGTCTTCTGTGTGTTTCGTTAAATAACTTTTCCTTCCAGAATTCTGAGCCGATTTCCTCCATATCTCAAACTTACATTCCCTTTATTGTAACTTTCATTTTGAGTTTCTTTCATGCTACACTAGGGTCCCTACCCCCCCCCCATCGCTCACACTGTGGGCTGTCCTACTTCCTTGGGGATATTAGGGACCTGAAGAGGCTGGGTTGAAATGAGAAAGAGCTGTCTTTCTCAGAAAGTGTTCACTAAGCCAGGTCACTTACAGGTGCCTCCTTCAGTGAAGGATGGTATTACATGAAGGACGGGGTCACTGTGATAAGATGCCAAGGGCTGACAGCACCAGAAGTAACACAGCATTGGTTTGTTTGTTGTCATCCTCAGCTTGGGAGTTTTAAACTTCTTTGGATTTTGAATGTGCTCAAGTCTAAAGGGAAACCACATTAGTGTGATTTTTCTTCTCTTGAGTTTGTGTTGAAGCATGAACTTTGATGATGTACAAGTATTAATATTAAAATCACTATTTTATCTACTGGAATAAAAAATCTTTCTGTGAATTAAGTATACACATCAAAAAATTATTTCAGAGGCCCATGAAAAATGAATTAGCCAGAGTCAGCAAAATAAGGAACAATGAAGGGAGCAGTAGTGTGGAAGGGACCTAGAGCTGCTAGGGCATTATTATACCTGCTGGTATCAGCTCAGGACGTGGTGTTTGTAATCCAGGTGGGCTCCTGCTATAGGGAAGGGTACATCGCCTCCCAGCAGGTATCTTTTCTTTGTCCTTCGTGTCCTGAGCTTCTAGCTGTAGACATGCCTTGCTCCCACTCCAGGATGGCTGGAGAAGGAGTAGCTGTTTCTCCTCATTTATGGAGTAGAATCTCCTGAGATCAGCTTTCATTCCATCATCACAGAGAGCTCTGTTGTCACACAGGCCAGACGAACCAGCATAGTATCCTCTGCCCGAGCATCACTCCCTGTCGACTTCGTGAGGTAGCTCTAGTGTCACCTCTTCCCTGCATCTGTCCCTCCTTCTTCAGCTTTACTTCAGGTGCGACTGCTTCCTGTGTGTCTCCCCTCACACCTCCTGCATCACCCTGCAATATAAATATTTGCTTGGTTTTGGTTCAGAGTGTAGTAGTGCTCTGCCCGTAGGTGACTGATTCATTTCTTTCTTCTTTGTATCTCCAATATATAGCAAAATAAGAAATCCACACCAGATTTATAACAAATGTTAGCTGAATACCTGAGACTTTATGTACCAATTTTGTGCTCCGTCCATCCAGAGTAGGTAGTACAATAATACTTAGATACAATAGATGATTGATAGAGAGATAGACAGACACTCAGAGCCAAGTTTCATTAGTTCTTATTGTGCAGCCCTTATCTGACCATTAACTTTGTCATCCATAAATCTGAGAATGAGTTGGTTGCATTGGGCTTTTCTCCTATGCATTTGTTCACTTGTTACTTCAATATATACTTATGAAGTACTGGGCATTGACAAGTATTTGTCAATATTTCTCTCAAATATTGGATGAGGTCAATTCTTCAGCATAAACTACTATATAGTTTAGTCAGAATATTGTAAACATCAGTTAAAATTCAGAAATCAATTTTTATCTTGTAAGCTGAATTAATTTAATCATACTACCTGTAATCTCAGCACTTTTGGAGGCTGAGGCTAGGGGATCAAAAGTTTGAGTTCAGCCTTGGCAATTTTGGGAGACTGTCACTCAAAATGAAAAAATAAAGAAGATTGAAGGTGTAGCTCTGTGGGAAGGCCCTGAATTCAATCTGCAGTACAACAAAAATGTATTTATAGATCTTGCTACTAATGGCACAAATCAGTTTCAAATACAACTCATACCAACATAACCATGTTTAGTTTCTGAATTCAATCAGTGATCAAACCATAGCATTCCTAGTGATACCTTTAGAAAAGCAGTTTTCCCAGTGATCACAAATCAGCAATTCTGGGTTCCATGCTGGAATTTGTTTTCCATACTGAAATGAAGCAGAATATTGATTAAGTATGTATTTCATGAGTATAAAAAGATTTGAAAATCCTCTAGACCAAAAGCAATCTGTGCATTTATCAAAGGGAATTTACTAAATACTTGTTATGGAAGAATTTGCCCAGAATACAAAGCCCAACAGAAATGAGTTTCAAGCTTTGACAGCTTTCTAGATCCATGGAGAGAAATGTGGATGTAAACATATCGGTGTAGGACAACCCTGAGCAAGGAATGTTTAAGTGTGGTGAGAACTGACGGGAAGGAATGTGTTCAGTTTGGGGCTGGGGCTTGGTGGGGATAGGAGTTTTCTTAGAAAAGTTCTTCATGGAACTGTGTGGTCTCCTGGCTCTGTAAATCTGTAGGTGGATGTGGAGGTAAGTCTCCAAAACTAAGTCTATGTCCCCAGAGAGACAAAACTGGGGAGAGGGAGAACATTCTTACCAAAGGAAGTAGGCTGTGTGTCAGCAGAGGAATGTGAAGCCATGTATCATCTCTAGACTACTGGAAATATATCCTCATGGTCAGAGAGACACAAGTAAGCTGCATCTGAGGAAGTCTTGGGAGTGCTGAGTAAATATGCACAGGGATTTTAGTTTCTCCATTAACATTCAAAAATAGCAGCTTACTTCTAAACACACAGAGAAGTCAGGAAGGTTATATGCAGTAGAGAAAGTTAATCATTTTTTTTTATTTTCCAGAAACTACTGGCAAGGCAATTTTATATATGGTTAGGTATATTTTCAAAATTTTAGAATCTGAATTTGAAATTGCAGAGTTTCTTGTGTTTTCATCTATAAGCATTTCTTTTGCTGGATTATTTTGTACAATAAAAGAATGATATACTCTTATGAGTTCTCACTATCAAAATGAAAATAGGAATGATCTTGTTTTTTCTGTCAAAACCTGCTTTGCATATCTAGGATTAGACCCATATTAAATTGCTTATGTGTACATTTCACCACTAGAAAAACAGTGATCCAGTAGTCAAAGAGCACCTCTCAATGGAAGCCCAGCAGAGACCCAGGTTTTGTTCCTTAGACTTGCTTTTGATCTGGCAAGGAAAAAGAAAAGAATCTAATCATGTGGACTGAGAAACAAAAAATTTATTTTGAGCTATTATTTTCAAGTACAAATGCATCAATTCCAATGTTTTCTGTGCAAAAACTATTTTCTATCATGCACAAATCATACTGTGGCTAGCCATTATTCAAGGCTTATTCCTAAACCGATGATACATAGGAAACACCAAAACTGACAGATAGTTTCATCAAATACTGTCAACTCTGTTGACCACTTTGAAAATGTGTAGTAGGCAAAATTAGCTAGATTTTTGTATCACTCTTCAAGAGAAAGGAGGAAACGAAATGTTTTATAATATTGTCTTTCATTGAGTCAGTATGGCTAACTTTCTGCTGGTCTGCCACCCCAAGTCTTTTCTTATTCTAAAGTATTCTTTCTACTACCAGTGGACCTCGCTCTTTTAGAGTCACAAGTCTCAATTTTACCATCTTCACTCTGTAAGGTTTTCACAGACTGCCCCTCTGATCTACCAACTGTCAGATGCAAATAGCAATACCTCTTTCATAAGAGAAGGGTGTCATAAGGAGGAAGCAGAAACTCGTAGTCTTAGTAGGTCCTTAACACGGAACTACTGAGTGACGCAATGACCGCTGTCATTGATGTCTAACTTTCCAACTGAAATTATTATTTATGGTTCTGAACTAACTGTACAAGATAAGATCGATTCAGGTATAAAAACAATTTCCTTTCTAATAGCTGTATTGTAATTAAACCTCAACTGGTTGTGTGTGGAACGCTATGAATAGAAATATTTCCAGGACATCCTGAAGCCCTGATGCTTAATATTTACACACGATTGCTCGGGGACAATTTGACTGCTTCCAGAGAGGAAAGCTAAGAGCCATTCAGAGGTAGAAGAAAGCTCTCCTAACAAAAGTGAGCACCTCAGTAGCTGTCAAGGGAAACCGGCTTTGTTTTTAGTGGATTGCAATGAATACCTTCACTTTTTGCAAAACAATGGGCAATTGTTATTAAGAAGCGGATTGAGTAAAGAAAAGGGGATTATATGCTATTGGGAACGGGAAGAATCAGTTAAAACAAGATTTAGAAAATGAATTACCCTGATTCTAAAGTTGTATTACTGGGTCTCTATCTGATCTAGTGGTGAGGTTAGTGAGCCTTGAGTCAGGGTCATGACTCTGAGTACCTGGACCACTGTCCTTACTTCTGTCCCAAAGAGCAGCAAGGGACGGGATCTCTTGGTTCTACAGTGTCACCTTCTAAGTTACTAACATTAGCTTCTGTTTTTAGTGAAAAACAGGGAGCAGAAGCAGAAAGCTAACACCTCGGAACATCACTCAAACATTTTGACCCCAGGACCCTTTATATCATTAAAAAATAAAGAAAGAAAGAAAGAAAGAAAGAAAGAAAGAAAGAAAGAAAGAAAGAAAGAAATATTCAGATTAAAAAGCTTTATTTTTGAGTAATACCTATAAGTATATCCTAAATTAGAAATGGAATATTCATTAGTACATTTACAACAGTGACATAAATATTCCCATGTCAAAGCAAGTAACATATTTTTAATGAAATTAATTTTCTACAAAAAAATAAGAAGACGGCATTGTTTATAGTTTCAGAAATCTTCAATGTCTGACTGAAAAGGAGACAGATGAAATCTCATGTCTGCCTCTGTAAATTGTTGTTTCTATAGTTTGTTTTGGTTGAATTACATGCAGAAAACTTGGACACAAAAAGAGAAATAATTTAATTATCTTAAAAATTTACCCAGATAATTATTGCTATTTTTTCTTCTGTGGTACATCCATGTTCTACCAAATGTAGTGTCCTAAAGTTTGGATGCTCTATGGAAGATAAAATAGTATCACAGAGTTTCTGTGCTCTATTATATTAAAAATCTATTAAATGGGTGGGACATTTAGCCTTGCCTCATTTTGCAATGTCCTGCACTGGTCATATGAAAACTAGTTGACCACTAATTTATTTGGATTCACCAAGTATTAAGACATATTGTTAGATCAGATACTCACATTTATTGCTATCATTACCAATCACATCAAAATAATCTTGAAATATTGGGAATATGTCATGCTAATGGTGTTGGAAACCAATTTTTCAAAATGTTGCTTTGTTGCTTTCTTTGAATTAACAGATTTATTTCATTTATTTTTGAAAAATTCACTTCTCAACACTAACTCTAAATAATCACAATTTGTTAACCTTTCTTTCAAGTGAAAATGGTCTTCTTTTTAAACAATTTAAAAAGTACAGAGACTGACTGACCCTTTTGCCCTCTTCCGCCCCAGAGACAGAAAGAGCGCTCTGTGCCTCTCTCTCATTTACACTGTACAGATTGTTAAAAAGACAAACACACGCAATTCTAGATGTAATAAAATTAACAATTTTTATTACTCGATCACATTTCTTAAGTGAAATGGGTTTCCATTTTACTGTTTAATTTGTACGAAGGAGTTAGCATTGTTTGGCGCTAGCAGTACAAGCATAAATACAATGGGAAAAGACCAATGATGGCTCTGTATTACCACAAAGAAAAGTTAGGAATTCTCAGCTAACTTGCAGTGGCCTTAGGAATGCCTAGAACACCAGAGATTCCAATTCAAGTGTTACAAAGCTGTTTCCCAAAACTGTATTATCCTTTTTTTTCTTAATATTTAGCCAATTTATTGAAGAGATCCCAACACTGGCAGTTAATGATGCAGTAGGTTCTCTTGAAACTTACTACAATTTAGGAACTTTAAACTTTTGTGATGTTAATGAGTAATAAATTCATCCAGGTCCCTGGTATCTGGTTTTGTGTTCCTTCCACTGAAGATTTATATTTTTTTACGATTTGGTGGATACTGGGCACAAGTACCAATGTGAGGAAGAACAGTTAGCTTTCTAATCATCACACCCTGTCACTTTTCTGAATCAATTTGCATGTCTGTGAGTGGTAACAATGACTTTGACTTGTTATCCTAGAAAACTGTGAGGGTGATTCCAATCCAACTGTCCAACTGTCCGTTGGCCTCCCTGCTGTGTCTCTATGTGAAGGCCGGCATTCTCCTCAGTGGGAAGCCAAGGAGTCACTCTTGATAGAAGGCAGGGTGTGAGGTAGGGGTGATCACTGACTTCAGGAAGACTCAAGGTTTAAGGACAAATAAGGTCAGTGTCATAAAATTGATTTCCTTATTCTTAGCAGTTGGTCATGCACATTAAACCAAAAACAATGCTTGCCAATCCTCTGTCTGCTTCCAGGGGGAAGCCAAGGGCAACAAAATAAACTATCTTCTACCCTCATGAGGTTCAGCCAACTGGGGACTGCAGAGAATTCAGACTGCGGTAGGGCGAATGAGCATATCCTTGTTCTGTGAACACATGGAAAACTGAAGTTTCCAGGGAGGTGTCCATGGCACTTAAAGAAAAACCAAGTTAACCTAGGGGAAAAAAGCTGATAGTGACTAACAATTCCTACAGAAGACTAATTTTGGAAGTAAACCTGGTGAGATCACACTGGCCAGTAAAAAGAAAGACTGGCCCAATGACCTAATTATCACTCTGTGGGGAAAAGAAAAAGAAACCAAACCCTGGAAAATTGCGTCAATATTGTGACCTTTAATGGGCACCATTTTTAAAAATCTCATAGTTCTCCTGAAAATTTTCCCTTTCTTTATTGAGTAACCACATACTGAATGCCAGTTTAATTTTGAAAAACCAATAATAAGTTTTATGAATTTTTAGGGCAGTAGCCCCAAAATTCTTAGCCAGAAATGTTGAGTTAATTAATTAAAAGAGCAATTGTGCTTCTCCTCTTCCTTGTCCTCCTCCTCAGACATCACTTGGCCCAGAAGCTGGTGAATTTCTCATTAGTAATGTAGCACCAGGGCAGTGAGTCTGTCTGTATTTTTAGGTCAGAGCCTTCTTGCAAGTGCAGTTTGCTGCATCAGAACTGTTCTAAGCATTGCCTCTGTTCTGAACCCAGTAATTAAATTTTTCCAGCAATAAACATTCTACTGAAAAAGTGAGAAATTGCCAAATGCATTTTCCTAAAATTTCAGTGTCCATCTATGGTCCTAGTTCAAGATCCCCAAAAGGAAATTCATCTAATTAAAGAAGGTGGGAACCTGAAAGACATATGGATTTGCAATGAAAATTAATTAGCCTATTTATTCCTTCAATCAACAGTCACAGCATAAAAGCCTACTTCATCTTACTTCAAGGATAAACTGGTGACCTAAGTAAGACTCAGCTCTTTGAATGGATCGGGACTAAAGTCATTCAATAACTAGTTCTTCGTTTATCTTTAATCATTTCGTACATTCCAGGGGTGAAGAATTGGGTGGGACAATATGGATGACAGGAGAGCTGTAAGAATACTGACCTAAACTCAGCCTTTTAGCTAAAAGATGATTTATTGAAATATGAAATGATCACAGGGAATTAAATCCTCAATTAATACGTTAACTTGGAATTGTCAGTTTCAGTAGCTGCCCTTCACCTCGCGCCCAAACCCCCCTATGGATGTAGTGCTTTCATCCGAACCAGGGCTTCCCTTACCTGAGGGAAGGACAGCGTTCTCGCCTCCCTCTCTCCGGGCTGATTAGAAGACAGTGGAGATTCTCAAGCAGCCTGACACTCCCCTCAGCTGCTCCTTGTAAAGTGGACCCCACAGCTGCTGCCATGGCTTTTCTTTCAATTGTACCCCTTTTCTGCCACGACTATCTTCCTCTCCCACCAGTACCGGCATCCCTTTTGTTGGAAGATACGTTTGTTTAAGCATCAAGGCAGTGTGCCCGATTTCAGAGCACACAGTTTGAAGTCTAAAGATCCTTTCAAAGTGTTTATCGCGATGCCCATTGTTGTGGTCTGGTTTCACAAACCAACATGGCCTTCTAATTCCTCAGCTATCTGCCTGCAGTTGCAACAAACTTTTCTGCCAGTCTTTTTGAATCATAGAGACCCAGCTGAAGATCTCTTTGCTGGCCCTATCTTGTTATTAGCACTTCTGAAAATTCAGCAACATAGCAGATCATTTCTAGAAAATCAACTATCTCTAGATCTGCATTTTGAATACTGTCTGAATTTCAAGTGTTTTCACTTTCCCACACATGTTTTGATTGCTTTCATCTCAGTGGATCAAACTCCTGAGGCTTTGCCTCCCCATCTTTTGTGATCAACATCAAGAGAAGCTTCTCTTTAAGTAGCATTTTTCAAGAACTTTAATGCTGGTGGTGGGGGTGGGGGGGACTATGGTACATTACCCAAATCCTCATGATGGTCTGTCAGAGGTCCTTTCCCCTGTAGAAAAATGAGAGCTGTTTTGTAATCCATCAAAACCCTGGGTCATATTGCTGTGACTGTTGGGAGAGATTCACCTAGAACGAGGGCATATTGCGGCATGGTGACCCTGAATGTGTGTCCATGCAAGTCAAGACTAGCACCGCTGACCAGGGATATTTCTCTCCATCTATAATTAGTTCACTGTTACTCCAGATAATAGTTTAGTGACAATAATAAAGATAAGAGATTTTCATTTTACTCCCCGCATTAGCCAAGGATATGGTTTCGGGTTTAAGGGTTATGAAAACATGCACCAGAACTGTTTCTAACTGGTCAGCGGGACTGGCAGAATTCATCATGCCATGCAGCTTTCATCCCGGCAAGTGGAAGCCAGCAGGAAACCCGTAATCAATACACAGGGAGAAAATTTCACACGATAATTTTTAGGGAAAAAGCCCACAAAATCAGATAATGGGTTTGAAAGGATGCAGCTGGGCGTTGGGCTCAAGGTGAGCAAAAACATTAACTGGAAGATGCGGTGAGAAACAGTCCCTGAGGGAGTGGCATTTGAGGAGCTGCTGATGATGAATGGCTACTCACTGGGGACAAGTTGAAGGAAGTGGGAAGAGGGAAATGTGAAATTTTGAATCCCAAGGGAAACAGGAAAAAAAAAAAACCCACATGAAATGACAGCAGAGTTATGCAAGGAGGGGAAACTTGTAGGGAAAAAGGCAGAAGAAGATCTGTAGATCATAGCAAAGATTTAGGGATTTTGATCATGGATCCTCAAAGCACAAATGAAACCCAACTCAGTAATGTATCTGCTGTATGTCAGTCCTGTAGCTTCTCTTTAGTGCAATGTGTCTAATTGAGATGCTTGGGGAGCTGCTAGCAAGTCTAGGATCTCAGTCCACAGCCCACTGGCTCCACTTTTAATCTTACATAAACCAATCTTACATAACTGAAACTGTCAGTGAACATAGAATTTTGCTCACAATAGAATGGGTATAAGAAGCTTGTGTTTTTCTTTCCCATTTCCATAACAACAAAAAAATAAAAATGTTTAGTGAATGTTTTAAATGCAGAATTGAGTCTTCATGATAGTGATAACTAGTTGTTGTCCAGTTGATGGAATGACCTTCCTAAGGTAAATTTAGACCTTCTTCTCTTTCTTCTTCCTCTTCTTGTTCTCCTCCCCCTCCTCTCTTCTTCTTTTTGCTCCTTCTTCTTGGGATATTTCCTACTCCTGAATATCAGTGACACATATATGTGGTTAAAAGCTAACTTCTGGATGGTAATCGATATTTTGCTTCCTGCCTAAGACTCTTGAAGTGAGAAATTATGGGGTTTCTGGCTATGTTCTTCTGTTTACCACAATCTTCAAACACTTACTGCCAGCTGAATGCTATGCCGAACTCTGCTGGACACTGGGCAAGACAGGGAGAGATAGTCACATTCATGCTCAACAGCACTGAATTCCTCAACTGTGGTTGAGATGTCAAGAACACAAGCAGAGTACGAGCATTTTCCTGCTCAGCCTTTATTCACTGATCTATTTAAAGGTGGGTAGGAGGCATCCCTCAGCTTCCTTCAGTAACCTCCTACCAAACTTCATTGCCTTACAAGTTGTCCATCAGAAGCTATAGGAAACCAAGATGACATTTTTTGTCTACTTAGCTTTTAGTCTGGTCTGAATTCTGCTCTTGAACTTTTAAATTTTGTTTTGATAACGAGGTTGCAGCTTACCATTGGGAATTATGAGGTCTATTGTCAATACTGGCATTTAGAATTTGTAGCTCACATTTTTTTTGTCTTTTAGTTCCAGGGATTGAACTCACAACCTTGTGCTTGCCTGGCAGGTGCTTGTGTCGCTGACCTAAATCGGTTGCCCATGTATTTCACATTTCTTAATAAACATGGTGTGATTTTCAAATGCAGGGTTTCTGAATGTATGCTGAGCCAAATTGTAAGTATATCCCATAGGTCTCTGCCCTCATGCAGTATTTTCTTTCTTGATTTGATTCTAATGTCTGAAATTAGAAAAAGAACAATCAATGCTTTCTACGTTTGCCCTCTAATCTTGAAATATGTTTATTAACTTGCTTATGTGAAATTATAAACACTGGAAAGACAGAAGAACCCAAAGTATATTCTATTTTGTATTACCTTAAATCAGGGGTCCTTATCTGCCATCAAATTTGTCCTCCAAAGAATGTTTGGACAGAAGAAACCTAGAGTAGCAAAGGCAATTCTGGGCAATAAAGACAAGGCAGGAGGCATCACAATTCCTGACTTGAAACTATACTACAAAGCCACAGTGATAAAATCAGCATGGTTCTGGCAAAGAAATAGACCTGAGGATCAATGGAACAGATTAAAAGGTGCAAGTATAAGTACAAAGACACTCAGCCACCTGATATTTGACAAAGGGGCTAAACATGTTCACTGGAAGAAGGATAGCCTCTTTAATAAATGGTGTTGGAAAAATTGGCTCTCCACATGCAGAAGACTGAAACTAAATTCATGCCTATCACCATGCACAAAACTAAAGTCTAAATAGATCAAGGCTCTAAATATCAAAACAGAAACACTAAAACTACTGGAACACAAGGTAGGTAGAAATCTTAGAGACATAGGTGTAGGCAGAGAGTTCATGAACAAAAGGCAAACTGCATGAGAAACACTTCAAAGAATCAACAACTGGGATCACATATTATTGAAAAGTTTCTGCACTTCAAAAGAAATTCCCAACAGAGTGAAAAGAAAACCCACAGAATGGGAAAGAATTTTAGCCAGGAACTCCTCAGACAAAGGACTTATATCTAGAACATATAAAGAATTGAAAACATCAAGCCTCTCAAATTCAAAGACCCTCTGCAAAATTAGGCATCTGAGATGAACATACATTTCTCAGATGAAGATATACAAATAGCAAATAAATACATGAAGAAATGTTCACCATCACTGGTCATTTGAGAAATGCAAATTAAAACAGATTGAGATATCATCTCACCCTGGAAAAAATGGCCGCCATCAAGAAAACAACTGATAACAAATGTTGGCAAGGCTGCAGGGAAAAAGGAACAGTGCTCCACTGTTGGTGGGAGTGTAGACTGGTGCAACCACTATGGAAATCAGTATGGCGATTTCTCAGAAGATTAGGATTGGAAATCTCATTCAATCCTCTCCTGGGTATTTTCCCAGAAAAACTGAAAAGGTCATGTCACAGTGATATATGTGCACCCATGTTCATAGCAGCACAATTGTAATTGCTAAATCTTGGAAACAACCAAAATGCCCATCAAGCGCAGAATGGATGAAAAAGGTATGGTATTTTTATACAATGGAATATTGCTCAGCTATGAAAAGGGATGATATTGAGGCCTTCATAGGTAAATGGAGGCAACTTGAGACTATCCTCATAAGCGAAATAAATAAGAATCATATTTATAAATATCACATTGTGTCTCTAGTGTAAACAGTAGTAAGAAATGTAGGAGCAATAAAATCCGAAATGTGTAATTGCTATTGTAAAAAAGAGAGGAAAAGAAAGTGCTCTAAAGGATATAACTGCATGTATGTTTAAGTGTGTAAGACAGATAGCCATATTACTAAGGTTTTTTTTGATCATTGAACAGAACTGTTTGCAGTCTTACTGTTTAAATGTTCATTTTGTATGCTTTAATTTTGTAACTTCAACAACTACTTCTAAGATGATAATATATAATTTATCAACTAGTGATTTTTTTACTGTTTATGTTTTGAAATTCTGTATTATTTCTACCCCTTTTCTGTTTTGATTTTTTCCTCTTTAAATAAAATTTTTTTTAAAAAAGAATGTTTGAACCTAGATACCTAGATACATTTTTTGTATGATGTAGCTTGGGGTGAAGGGTGAGACACACCACTGACACAGAGAGGGTGAAATCAAGATAGCTGATCAGCACTGTCAAAATTAAGGGCCATGTTCTATGACATGTGATGAGTTAGCTTAGAATGCTGTTTGCATCCTGATGGTAACCCTTGTACTAAGACTGTGTCTTTTTCTATGGACTCAAATACTGAAATTTTACTAAATGTTTTATTAACTCTTTAAAAACTTTTACTTTTTATATTGAAATCTCTCCATCATACTGTTGGTTGCATTCCCAGTAATATAATTTTGTTATACAGTACAAACCGTGTGTCCTCCATGACTGCTGAAAATCCTCTCCCAGTTAATGAAGAACTGAGGCGTAAATATGTTTGGAAGGTTTAAAGAGGCTGTTAATGCTGTACTCACAACTCATGCATGTATCCCAGAACCCTATGTTTGCATCAGCCAGCTTGCATTACAAAGTACTAACAACTACTATAAGAGATGGCAAAAACCAGAAGCAAATATGGAGATTTATAGGGTCATTCATAAATCTCTACAATAGGTACATCCAAATATGTTTTAGCTCTATTTGCCATTCAAAAACAAAACAGAACAAACAGATGAACATGTGAAAAAATTTCTTCTAATTTGAGTCCATCATTAGCACATTTGTAAGTGGTACCATGACAAGGGAAGGACTTCCTGCTTAAAATTATTTTCTTAACTATTGTTAATTGAAATATTTTACACTACTTTGAAGAATGAAAGAATGAATGAATGAAGAAAGGAAGGAAAGAAATAAGGAAAGAAAGAAAGATTAATTTCAGAAGCAGTAGAACATAAAATACCAGAGTGGATAAAACATCATAATATTAATTATATTAATGAGCTTGAGGTTGAATTTTCTAAAAAGTTCGGCTACCATAAATTGTATAATTTTCCTTTCTATGTGACCCTGAAATAATTGAACGACCAAGAGGTGTCTGCCCAGGATACGGACATGTGAAGGTGTCATCAGAAAAGCCTAAGTGACCTGAACGATGATCTCACCTTTTATCACAGTAAACCCTGTATGCTGTGCAGGCCGCAGCAGTCAGCAGCACCTCGGGGTTCTGGCCGAGCCACCAGACATAGGGAATAAAGCTGCAGAAATGGTGGCCTTCACAATGTGGTATTACCACAAGCCTTTTTCCCGGAAGCAGCTACCAACCTCCTCTGTGGGTCTATTTTCCCAGTAATTCTCTCTACTTCCCTCAGTGTATTGTCTGTGCTTGCTGGACTGGTTTGAAGGGTGAAGGTTAATACACTGGGTGTGTCTGTGGAAGGAGGTCCATGCCATTACCTGGAGGTTGGTAATCATTCCTGGTGTTATTTTAACATTGAGAATATGTTGCATTTGTGACTTGAACTTGCACCTGTGAAGCAGGCAGACTGCTTCAGGCCTGGACTATGTGACATCATATTTTATGTCAGCAGATATGCTTCATATTTATGGAAAAGGTATCAGTTTATCACTTCTTTAAACTTTATGATGCAGTTGATTTCTATACGTGATATTGACTTGTTTGGTAAGTCTTTAAGAAACAGGTTATCTAAACTGGATAAAATAACTTCTAATCATGAAGTATGTACTTTTCAACCAGAAATGATTGACCCTATTGCTTTGATAATGCTAAAAAGAATAAAATATAATCTTGCTGTTAGTTTTGTTATATTTTTCCCATTTTTCTTCATGTAGCATCCATACAATGATGTGTCTTTGGCAAAATATCATTTGAAATTAGCCTTTCTCTTTTGAGGACAAACTTATTTAAACATAAACAACATAAATCATTTCACAAAGCATTGCCAGTTACCCATGAGGCAGAAGGATTGGGTCTGATTAGCAGTTCTGAGCATTTGGTCAGATATACTTTGTGTGTGACATGAATGTACCTTTCAAATTAAAAAAAAATATCTTGTTTCTGGAAGAAATGCTTTCTTCCCCCATCTGTCCAAATTCCTTTACTATATATAGATTTCCTAAATCATCTTGCATACTTTTTCTTTAACTTCAAGTATTGTCAACACCTAGAAGGAAATGATCAAGTGGAACTATTTATAACCCATCTGGAGGGGAATGAGCTAAATGAAGTTGTGGAATGGCCAGACTGCACTAATAAATGGTAGCTTTTGGGTTAAATTACTTTTAGTAGAAGTATGAATGCTTCTCTTTAGTAAAATAAAATTTTTAAGTAAAAGAGCTATTGAAAATTTATAGATCTATGTAAAATCTGGAGAAATTATAGACCATCTCCTACCAGAAAATTGTGAACCAAAAACACCTGATGTGACACTGAACCGAGAATAGGCCGTCATCGCACTCGTTCATCCCTTTCAAGGCCAGATTCACTCATGGGCAATACAGCTTTTTCGAGATTCTAAGTCTCTAGTACCAACCCACCCACAGAAGAATGCATAAGTAATGACAACAGAAAGTTTGCAAAACAAAACTTGAAAGTTCATGGTGGAATTCTATGAATTCATAGTGGGAAACAGTATTTCTGAATTTTCTACAAGCTCACCACTAATGGTGATGACAATGTGATAGGAATGACAAAAAGGAAAACATTGGAGAAAATACACCCTCTGTCATTTTCTGTGTGTGTGTAAAGTGTGTGCATATGTCTGGAAGGGTACTTTTAAAGTCTTCTAAAACATGTACATTTTGAATTTACAATTAGGTATATTAACAAAACAAATTAGTGAAGAACTTGCATTTTTCTTTTTGCTGTTATTAAAAAATGAAACAGTCCTACACTTGATCCTAAGGGATATTTGATAAATTGGTTCAATTGTTACCGGGATTTAGAGGTCTTCAATAGTGGCAGGGTCTGTGGAGCTGGCATTTAAAGTGTGGATAGGGCCTTCAAGAGGCAATTTGTTGTCATGGGAAGAGTAATTGGTCAGCGTTCTAGTGCTGGTGGGATGCTGATGGGAGGGGAAGTGTGGAATTATAACGGTGTCCCTGAACATGGGGTTTGCTCTTTGGGGGGAGCACATGTGCTCAAAGACCTGTCAGAGGAGCAACGTAATCAGGAAAACTTTCTGCTTCCGATCTGGACATTTGGGTAAAATCTAGGGGCTCAAATTGTACACTGTTCCTTAAAATGCCAGGGAAGAAGGTGTAACCACTTGTTTGCTATTTTCTTTGGAAGTGTGTGTTAAGACCTGACTCAGGAGAATTTCAAAGAAGAATGGACAGAAAGGTGGGAAGTCAGAGGAAACATAATAAAAACAGCCAACCCAGTTGGTTCTGCAGCTTGCAAACATACACAAGAGCAGACAGGAGACACAGGCTCACATTAACTGTGTTTCCCAGGTCTTTTATAGGGTGGAGGCCTCAGACCACATTTTACCATCGACTTAATAACAATATTAGCATAAGTTTGGCAAAACAACCTCAGATGTAAAATTTAAGAATGAGCGCTTCTGAAGCATAAAATTACAATTGTTTTGCTAGTTAAAGGATAAAATAAATGTCTATTCAATCTAATTGCTGTCCAACTTGTGATTTTTTGTTGTTGTTTAGCAAGTAATAAATCCAACTCATTTTATTGTGGTGGGCTATAAAACAGTCACTATATAATATTATAAATCCTGCAAAGAATTAGATATTGTACATTTTTTTCCTGCAATGTTCATTTTAACTCAAAACGTCTGTGGGCAGTGACCAAGAATTAAATAAATTGAGAAAATTTAAACCATCCAGTTCAGCATCGGTTTTACTTTGAGATTTAGGCAACTTTTAGAAGGTAGATTTCAGGTGACAATTAAAAATATCAGGACACTGGAAAATGAAATCACACATTACTGGGACCAGAGAATCATTCCTCGGGGTGCGTTGTAGTTGAGGAAACTGCTGAGAGTGGATGGCATTATGGCACCCCAGTTCTTCAGAATAACCTTGCCCGCCTTGTTCCTACTTTTCAGTTGGATTGGCTCAGATTGTCAGGCCCTTGTGGGGGAAGCAACTCAGCTCACTGTACCAATGATTTTCTTGGTTTTAATATTTATGCAAAAAATCTTGAGGACCTGGGCAAAGCAGGATAGTTTTTCCCTCTAATTGGGAAAACTAGTTTCTTTGGAAACAAAAGGTCTAAAATGACTGATTCCAAAGTCTCTCTGGCCCTAATATATGCAAAGTACTCTCTTCTCTTTTAGGATTTCATAAATTTTTGGCCCCTAGTATTACTTATTTCAGTGTAATAGTTCCTCCTACCCCAGATACTCATCCTTTAGTGATTATCTGCTATCTACTTCTCTCCAGAGGCCTTAGTGAAGGTTGGGCACCAGAGTAGAAGCAGCCTTCGTAAGTGACTTTTGAGGTAATGCTTAAGTGGGACAGGACTTCATGTTATCAACCCATCCCAAATGACAAAGGACACTTTTGTGTTCAGTGGCTGAGTAGATAGGCTCACACATTTCAAAGCCTCTCCTGGCTTTGATATAGCAGGACTCTTGGGAACGGGTGGAGACGAGTGAGATAATCCCCAGGACAATCATTTTCATTTCAGGTCCAGCATAGAGATTTTATTATGTAAGCATATTAGCTTTGCCTGAAATAAAACCTACTGTCAAGAACCCATACAACCCCAGCGCCATGCATCACCTCTGGAAGGGCAGACTCGGGGAGCTTCCCGGAGGCAAAGTGCAACGTGCTGTTCCTAAGTCAGCTCACTGTCGAGGTATCTGTGCAGTCCAGGGTTACAGCACGAACCACTGTGTACCAATTATGCCATTAATATGCTTCATTTGCTATACACACACGAGAACCAGCGTTTTTCTCAAAGACAAAGCCCAAATTAGGCCGCTGACGCCACAAATCACGTATGCCTAGCGTAAAACCCAGGTGCCTATGGCTATGTCCTTTCACTTTCAAAGCTAATATAGTGGTGTGGACTGAAGACAGGAGGAAACCATGACATTAAAACTCACGTAGTCATCAACCAGAATTTTACCAACACAGTTAGAAAATGGACATAGACTGTCACCTATGCACCTAGGAATTTTTCTTTAAAAACTGGAAAGACATTGATATTATGTCCTCAAAATATCACTTTTGAGTTTCAGGTCTTTTCTCTCAACTATATTTCTCTCTCTCTCTCTCTCTCTCTCTCTCTTTCTCTCTCTATCCTTTAATTAGAGCACCGGTGTCTTTGTTCTTTCTTATTCTTGCTAGTAAGTCATCAGTTTCTGTGTTTGTGCTAAATTTCCAACCACTGAATATACCATAAAGTTCTATGCATGTTGATCAAATGTATAAGCAAATAATTTTGTAGGAGAGGAGTTTCAAACAGTTACTAGGGAATGAAGCAGAATCCATCAAGTCATGAAGATTTCCTGCTGCTGGAATCAAATCCCTGAATCGCTGCCTGCCCTAAGCCATGTACTCACATGGTCACCTTCTGAGAATAAAGGTGCTACACTTAAGGACACCAGCCTCAGTTTCTCAGGCAGTTTCCTTATGATGACCGATGTCCTTTATTTTGTAACTGAATGAAGGAGATGAGAATAAGGTATTGAGTGTTACTATTTGTCTCTCAAGGACAAATCTGACTCTGTAAACAGAGGGTGAAGTTGGAAGAGAACATGTGGAGAGGATCAAGCCTAGTTTACCTTTCAAATTCTATTTGCTCTATTTAATCAATCTTTCAAGAGTTAACATTAACAAGACAAGCAATATGTATTTTTTCTCAAAATAATTTGGAAAATTATACATGAAGAGATTGGTTCTAATGGTATTGAAAGGTTAAAAAATTCTAGGCAACTTCCCAAGTCCAATCCATTCAGCAAGATGTGTGTGTGTTTTCCTAGGAGCAAACACTCTAATTCTCAAATCGTTCTTGTGTGTAATAGACATACATACACGTTAACTAATAAATAAATCCGAAATATTAGATTAACATGAGATATTAATATGCAATATTACATATGATATGCTCTTTTACACAGAGCTATAGCTTAAAATAAGGATTTTTAGAATATTATGTCACAAAATTTGTGTTGTAAAATGAAAAGCTAGTATTTATTGAGTCCTTATGTCTCATGTGAATGGTTTCATTTATTCCCAAACAACAGTGTGAGAGGTGTATTAATATTATCACATGTTTTATAAATAAAACTGAAGCTGAAGAAAGACGTTTCCTCAATGTAGTACTGTTAGTTTCAGTACTAACATGCCATGATTAAAGAACATCTCTGTTTCTAATGAACGTCTGTGTAAAAAAGTGTAAAAATGCAATTTTTAACTTATATATGAAGTGGTAAAAGGAAAACTGAATTCATTTCAGAAAATCAGCAGAGCAAACATTAACATTGGAAAGCTGTGTTTGCAAATAGTGATGCCCTTTTAAGCATACTTTCATCTATGCAATGAGACAAAACATACTTCTTTTAAAAAACATATTTCAATATTAGCATTCCATTTGACCTTGTTAGTTAGAGGCCTAAAAAAAACAGAGATCAATTTAATGTTGACTATATCTCCATGCAAATTGCGCCAACTGAAAAAGATGTGTACATGGTAGTTGCTTTGTAATCATTAGGTGAAGAGGCTAATGAAGTGAAATTGGGTCTGGATTATTTCTGACTAACTTTGAGCTACTTGAGCCCTACCATTGCTCAGAACAGGCTCACTTTCCAGCAGCACGCTTGTCTCGGGTTTGCAGCTAACAACCTAAGAGGTAGAGAGTTATCACGCCCTCTAGGGGTGTCTTTTAGAAAAATCTTCCACAGCTCAATTACCCCCCAAAGAAAGGCCGCTTCTTTCCAGCCCAGCAGAAAGAGAAAGCAGACACACATGAGCCTTGAGAAAAACCACACAGGCCTCCTACCTCTCCTGTGTGCCTTCACCGAGGTCTTTCTTGGACCTGTTCCATCAGATGTCTTACAAGGGCTCTAACTGTATCAACCCTTCAATTATTTTATTTTATTATTTTAAAAAAGTTTACAACCTGCTATTAATTTTCAGCTGCCTGCTGTTTCTCTAACCTTTACATTCCAAAGGAGTTCTAAATTGTGGCTGAATTTCTACCTTGGCTGGCAGAATTCATACAGTGGCTTCTCCCATTCTGTTTCTGAGTAGGACATGTCACAGTGTCTCAAATCAACATCACAAGCTCCCTTACGAAGAACTTGATGTAAGAAAAAAGGCAGCCTCTCTTTGGAAGAGAAATGAATTCTCAGAGGGGACGGGAAAGGATAAGAAGAATTCATGATTGCTGCAAGATCAATCAAATTATTAGCTGCTGAGAATAAAGTGCAGAGTCAGGTAGTGAGAATAAGAAGGAATATAGGACAGAAAAAGTTTACCGTGCAGGATATATGTACACAAAGCAGAACACTACGGAAGTTGTACTTAGCACATTAGTTACTTGCTAAATCATGAACAGGTAGCTTTTATTTTATTGTACCCATTTTTTATAGAAAAAAAGTGATCCTGAAGAGATACATGCTCAAGATCACAGAGTCCGTAAGTGGTAGAAAAAAGATGATTTTTGGTTCTTCTTCCTTTTATATGCTGTGTCCTGTGACAATAGCCTGTCTTCCAAGCAAGTGTAACTTAATGTCTAATATTTGGAGATATTCCTTAATCTATCGTAAAGTGGCACAAAGGAGAAAAGCATCAATTATCAAGTTTATAATGTCATCTAATTACAAATACGTGGTGGAAACATCTAGAAGGACATAAGAGTTCACTATGTTCTGGGGCAAGGCATGATCACAGAAGGCTCTAAGGAATAGAAGGAAGTGAAATGAAGACTAAAAATGATTGGAAAACCAAAAAAGAATAGAAGAAACAGGAAAGTTTCAAGAGGAAAAGGGAGGGAAAAGTCATGAGCTAGCTTGTTTTCAATGTAATGCTTCAGATTAATTTCATCAGGTTGCTGTCCTCTCACTCTGCTGTAAAATAACTTGAATTGCTAGAGGGAAGGAGCCAGATGGGCCAACGCAACAAGTAAAGAATTTCTCATCTTAAATAACGTGGAAAAACAGGCACCTAGACCAGGTGCTCCCACCAAGCGCTCTGACTCGTTCAATACAAAGGGGGAGTTTGAGAAATGGAAGAAATTAAATATCAGGATAGTGGGTAACCGAAGCATGAAAGTGTTGGACAGGGATCAGTTAAATTTGGCCTATTCCTAGTTTTGCTTAAGGATACATTTTCTTTAACGTACAATTTAACATTCATCTTCACAATAATTGTTTTGTCTCCCTAGGATACTAAGAATACTGTAAATAAAAGAAACATATTATAAGAGGTACTGGTAGCTAGTTTGCTAATGATGACAAAGGGAACAGCAAGAGGACTCCCAACCGGTTGGACACAGTAATGGATGTATTTGTGTTAGTTTATGCCATGGTCAAGACAGCCATGGACACGGTCTCCAGAGGTATATGAAATTAGTTCAAAGCTAAACGCCATCTAATGGAAAACATAGCTCTTCCCTTCACACATATTTATTAATGTGATATTGTCAGTTAGCTGTTGAAAACAAAGTTTATACTACAGGCCTGGGGGAAAGTCTAAGAATGGTGCATAACAAACAGCAATCTTATCTGCAAATTATTTCATCTTTAGCAATAGGGGTAGGACAAGCGTGGATTACCATCTTCCTAAGAGGTGCAAAATCCCCACCTCTGCTGATTCCCTCTTTTCCCACATGGAAAAGAAGTGTGTCCTTCTTACACATATGACATCAAAGGAAGCCATAAGAGTGGTTTGATCCTGCAGAACTGTCATGGCACAATTCTCCAGAGAAACTGCTATAATCTTGCAGGTCTAGATATCTGCAAACTTAAACAGTTTAAGTCAACCCCCCCCCCCTTCAAAGCTTAGTTTTCCGTCATTACCAGTTTTGTAACCTTGTTTTCCTTCAGATAATTTTGACATGGGTTAATAAAAAAGTCAAGTTGCACACTCAGTATATGTTCAAGAATGCACTTCCAACACCTCAATTTTAGTTTATTAATACCCGTGTGTAGTGATAATGTTTCCATTCCTTGTGAGCAGTTGGTACATGCGCATAACTATCTCAATTCTTTTTTTTTAATTTCCTTTCCCGTTTCTTTTTCTCCCCCTCTCCCCACCTCTTGTTCCTCTTCCTTTTCTTTTCTTTTCCTTTCTTTTCATGTTTATAGCACACATGGGCCAGAGGTCTGCCTTATAGCAACAAAGATGAATGCAGGAGGAAATTCAGGCTGGCAAATACCAGTCTCACCTGTGTTGGTAAGCAAGACTCCAGTCCAGCCAGCCGTGCTCTGGTAGCTGTCATGTCTGTGTCCAATCAGCTGCATGGGAATTATCCCAATAAAAAGAATACAATGTGCCATTTCTCAGAGAGCCAATTAAAGAGCCTGGGCAGAAGCCTGAGAGCTAGAAACTAGTTCTCACACAGGAAGCAGGGTGGGGCCGGATTGTCATGGGCCCGCAGGGAATATAAGAAATTAAGTAACAGTGGTTCATAGGGGGACTGGTTCACAAAATAGAAGGAGTCAGTAACATTTCAGTATTTCTTCTTCATAAGAATTTCTTCAGGACACAACAGTGTGAAAAGGGAGCAAACTGACTTGGTTAATCTTATCAAAATGGGCAATTCAGTTTGTATAGCTCTGAGACAGTTTCCTGCAGTATGTTCTTTGATTCTCTAAACCTATTCAGTATTAGAAGTCTTGAAACTATGGATTAAAAGCAAATCAATAGCTGAAAAATAACTACAAAATTTCATGAGTTTTATTTTAGGTATATTGATCCACTGTTTTACTGAAGTAGGCAGCAGAATGAATAGAATTGACAGAGATCCTTAAATTCTCATTTTTGAAAACTGGAAATAATTCTGTGTTCTCCAGACACTTAGAAAGTGATGGTTCCTCCCCTGGCAATTACCATGACAAATGAAAGTCCCTTACTTTGCATACATATGGTGAGCTGGGAATCAAACCCAAGGCCTTGTGCACAACAAAAGCACTGTACCACTGAGCTCCATGATCAGTCCTATGCATTTTTCCTAACCCAAAGGCATTAAGGACTTTGTAGTTCTACTATGACCGCTTCATTAACTCAAAACATGAACCATCACTACCTACCAAATCTACCGGTATCTATGTGCCAAGAAAAGATATGTAAAGGTATTTCATTGATTCTACAATCGACTTGCTTTTTACACATTGGTATCCCTAAAATTGAGATGAATCTAAACACTAATATGCTCATAAAATGTCATCTAATAAGTTATTATTTTAAAACTTTTTAGCCTTAAATCAATAAATGCTATACTTTAAAATCAATGGCATTTGAAATCAGATGTAACAGAGAAATGGACTTGAAGTAAACTGAGTGGAGGAAAACTACCCACCCACCAAGAAAAGAATCTATATATGAGATACATCTCCTCACTCCAGGAAAACAATGACAAGATTTAAATGGAATAAAAAAATTAGGGCCATAGAGTGAAGAAACAAAGACTCCACTACAGGCAACCAGCAAAAACTTCCAGGAAGACTTAAATGTAAAGTGCTTAAAGGAATATCTAAGTGTCCTGAATCTTGAGTTCTGAATCTTAACTTTTATGAGATCTCCAAAAGCTAGCCTGTAGAAAAATCAACTTAAAGTAAATTGGTAAATTAATCCATTTATTCATATGTTTATTATTCTGCTTAAACCAATCCTACTACTGAGATAAATTTAAACACTGCCTCCCGCAGGATACTCTAATGGTATCTACTGCTTGACAATTACTCTAGGTAAATGAAACAGCAATATATTTTAGGAGCTCTTTCCATTGTAAGTATTGAAAATAATTTTACTCCTGGAAATGATAATGATTATATTTATGAAAGAAAAATATCAAATCCATGTTTTTAGTAGATATGATATCTAGTCCTTAACATCTGTACTACTGTTCAGTTAATATCATCAAGTGTTAGCTGAATACTGAAAAGTTGTAGTGGAGCTTATTAGACACAAACTAAGATTTTGGTGTTAGGCAAACCAGTTGAAGTTCCAGGGCCACTGTTTACCAGTTGTGTGACTCTGAAACCCTGCTCTACCTCTCTGATATCCAGTTTCCGTTTCATCAATCCCGGGGATAGTAACACTTACGGCACCAGATTTAGTTTCCAGCAAATAAGATTCTATTGTGCAGTGCACAGAATACAGCCTGGTATACAGCACCCTGTTAATAATGGTAGCTACAGTGATACTTTTTATTACCTTCACCCCTCTGCTAAAGGACAGCGTTAACAGGACCAATTTAGTTAAAGAAGTGGTTTCTCATTTCTTTGCCTAGAACAAATTAAAGCCTGGCCATTCTTGCCCTGTCCTGATAGTGCCTAATGTGACTTGGCAAACCTAAGATGGGTTCCAATTTTATTAGCTGTACAGGAAGTTTCTGATTGATTTAACCTCCAAAAGACAATACCATGTAATTAGCATGTAACCAATGTCAACCCTTGTTATTGCTGGAACTGACAGGCCCTCTAGATCCCCGTCCTACTCCTGGCTTTCCTGTGTATCAATGCAGGTTTTTCCCTCCTCTTTCTTTCATTTCCCAAAGCACCTCCTTGTACCCAGTTCCCTTTGAGTGATGTTGGGAACGATTTCAGTTGCAGCCCTTCCTGAAAGTCAGTTATTTTGAAACCTAAGGAGACATAAAGAGATAAACACCACCTACTTGCTGTGTTTTGGATGGCTCAGAGCCAGAAATGATGCAACTGGTGAGAAGCTTCATCAATAGAGGTTTTTTTTGAGGAGTCTTTTATTTATATAGTACAGTAATTAAGTGATTGGTTTTTCCCCAGAAGTAATTTGTCTAAAATCCTTAAAAGATGGTAACACACACACACACACACACACAGAGCAAACCAAACTTTTTCCTTTTAAAATTATGACATGACAGAGAACAAAGGAATGCAGATTAAAACACACTGCTCTTAAAGTTAGGAGGCCTGCTCACTACAACTTACACGATGGGCCGATTGCCTTATCTCTCAGAGTTTAAAGTTCATCTTTACAAGGATCCCCCTAAGATCCCTTTTAGATTTGATATCTTAGTATTTTGTGACTTTACTATCACATTGAGAAATGCAGTTTGTGAATGGCTTTGTAAGTTAAGAATGCTCTTTCAAATGATGCTCAGTGAGAGAGTCACACAAACTAATACATGTCACCATGATTTTTCTGTAAAGATGCTATAGTTGTCTGTGCAAGTAGGCTTTGTGTTTCAAGGTTTTTGATCAGGAAGGAGAAACTACCTGGACAGGAACTAGCTGGCATTGCAGGTGAATATAGTTTCTTTTATCACAATCAAATTTGCCTTTATCAGCACCAAACAGATAACAAGCCACATTAGCACTGAATTCCAGTTGGGTGAAGATGACAACTGTAGCCAAGATGAAGTAGAAATGGATTTCTTTTTATTTATAATTATTTAGTGATCACAGTCACCCTTCTATTCCCTAGTCCATGGTAACCACTATCTACTCCCCTCACTTTTCACACACACACACACACACACACCCTATACACAACATACACACACACACACACACACACACAGACACACTACTCTGTATTTCTGAATTAGCTTTCATTTGAGTATCTGTGCTATAGATATTCAGTGAGGAGTTGGCAAAACTTTCATCAAGAAACTAAAAGTGACACTAATGGTTAAGAGAAGGAATAAAAGAATTTTAACATTCAAATAGGATAAACAGGTGGTATATATAACAAACTAGAGTACAAAGCAGAGAGATTGGAAAGGATCCCCTAAGATCCTTAGCTATGCTAAAGCTATATTCATTTTGAGCAAACTATAAGGCCAAAAACAAAGACCCCAGCTAGAGCTGAAGCTAAAAGATTTTAAAGAAATCCGGTGGAGGGGTAAGTTTAATAGTTACATGATAGTGGCCTATAGACAGCTGGAATGATAGGACAGAGGATTGCAAAAGTATAAGGTAGATAATACGAACAATAAAAAATACTTCAAGCTGAGTCTTCTCAATAAGAACTTCTCTGTTCAGCAAATTTTTCTTCAACCACTTAATCTAAATTCCACATATATGCATCAGTTACTCTCTATCACATATTATGTTGTTCTCTTTTGTTCTATTGATTAAAAATTCTATTTGAAATTGTCTTACTTATATTACTAATGTATTTATTGCCTTACAGCACCTTCTAAAACATGAATTCTAAGAGCAGAGGGATCTGGTCTCTCTCAGTCACTAGTATTATCCAAGATCTGACACATGGTAGGTGTTCCATAGATTATAGCCCCATGGATGGAGGAATGAACTCAAATATGTTTAGCAAATATTCATCCTACTGACAGCCTCTGCTAAAGATATACATGTTTTCCTTTTGTTTACAATATGTGATCAAGGGAGCAAAAGTATTTTCACCAATAAAACTTTGCGGCAGCCAGCCTGCATTAGCAGGCTTTCAACTGACATGAAGGATCTCTGTAGTTAGAGCAACGCCTCTCCCAGATTTTGTTGGTGCTTTTTTTTTTCTTTCCAACTACAAGTCAAACTTTTCATGTGTTCCAAAACCACATGGAAACAGAACGTTAAATCTGGGGGTGGGCATGTCTGCGTAATTTCCTTCATTTCTAAAAGGTTTGGGTAGCTTATTTATCCCCTAGGCCACAGATTAGTTTAACAATTGCAAACCACCTTCAGAGGTTTGCCCTTAGCATGAGGGGAAAAAAACGATAGCATGTTTGAACAGGTTGTACATGGAGAAAGTCTTTTTGTCTTATACTTAAACTGTTCACCTAGCTTCTATCTGTCCTCTTTCCTTTGAACCTATGAAAGATTTTTGTATATACATCCGACCTTCAGTAGCTGACTGAACCACAGTGGTGAACAACCATGGCATGACAATGCTGGAGGTGAGAACTGCATCTGCGCTGAACGTACAGCCATTATTCCCTGAACAATACAACATATCACTTATGCAACACTTACACTGAGTTAGGCATTATAAGTATCTAAAGATTATTTAAATCATACAGGAGGATGTGCAGAAATTACATTCAAATAATATATCACTTTGTACAAGAGCCTTGGGCATCTATAGACTTTGGTTGCCACATAATCCATAGATTATGGATTATGTGGTCATGAAATCGACCCTCTCTAAACCCTGAAGAATGACTTCTTCATATATAGAACCTCCGAAGGTGTTGTCAGAGTGTTTTCCTGAAAATAAAACCTAAGTAGAAAATAACTGGTTTAAAAACTAAAAATCAAAAATGCCAGGGTCAGTCATCTTGCCTTACCTGCCATGACTGACTGGGCAGTGAGGAAGGGAATAGCGAGGTGGACTCTTCTACACGACACTGGCCGTCACCATGGTCATGTGTAGTGCTTGTTTTCCGACTGGGTCTTATTTTGGGGAAAACATAGCATTGATATAGATGGATATTTATGTATATGTATAAATCAGTTTCTTTTAAATTAATACAGTAACCAGAAATCAGAGGACATGATGCTCCGTTCTGTCCTGATGTATACCAAGGTGCATGTGTGTGTGTGTGTGTGTGTGTGCTGTTTTTATACAGATCCCCAAAGGAAGGAGAAAAAAAAGTGTAGTGTAAATAACCAAACGAGCTATTGACTTAGCAAATCCGTATTTAGCTGGCCTCTGGTTTTATTTTTGAGAACCACTTTTCTTGTTTTGATTTGAAATGATGCCACCAAAACATATTACAGAAACATCACACTTTGCAAAACAGAACAAATCAAATGAGCCTCCCCATGGGTAAACAGAATTCTTGTTTGGACGAACTGTTTTTGAGAATCCAAATTAAACCAAATGGTGTCCTCTTAAAGTGTAAGCGTGTTTCCCTTAAGTGCTAACGCTATATTATGCTCCTGAAATCCCTTTTTATCCCAAACATCCTGGTTAGGCTGTGGTTTTCAGGTTGTTCCAAATATAAATGGTTTTCCCTCACTGGGTAAACATGATTCTGGAGCCACTGGTGATAACAGAAGGCAGCTATGTATTCTGTGCGCTGTAGGATTTTAGCACCACGTGAGGAACCATGGCTTGGGTTAGACACAGCCTGGCAGAAACCAGTTGGCTGCCACTGTGTGAGTAAAGATGGGTAAATTCTTAGCATCTGTTTACCAGTAATTAGTCAAGTCTGCGTTTTCCCAGTCTGTGTACACGTCACTGAAGTGTTTGTATCATGCTTTCCTTCACTACTGGTGATGTTTGACTCTTTACAAACCACTCTTGGTGATGGCCACACGTTTTGAGGCTACATTCACTGGCTGAAATACCACTTTGTCACTAGCCTTTCAGAAGGTACATGATGAATACCAAGTTCAGGTATGAATATTTTGAAAACCACCCAATTTATCTTTTCTGGATTGGCTCAAAATGAAAATTATATGCTCTCTGAAGAATTTGATCAAATCAGTACATATGGACAGTCAAAAGGTTGGGAAGTTAGTCTTATCATACAAAAGCCCATCGGTAGCTTTCTGTTTCATTTGCTTTCGATTTGAAAATTAAGTCCCCTTGCCCCCTACTTATGATATCGAACCTGAAAATGAAGTAGGGTACATAGGTCATGACTTTTCCTTCTGTATGGAAAGATGGCACCAACCTGCCATTACCTTCTATATACTTGCAAGAAACACAGGAACCTTGGCACAGTGTTCTGAGAACAGTATGTGGAGAGGCCAAAAGAGACGGCCCGTGTAATTCAAATAGTTTCTTTCTGAGATTCGCTTAGTCGGCTTCATTTACACCTGCTTTTCTGAAGCCAGTTTACTATTGAGCAGTTAAGTCAAAATGTAAAACACAATTTGCAGCCACCTCGTAGAAGATCACTAAAGACTGTGCCTTGTCTGTGCCTTTTGCAGGTCTTGGAGGACAAGATGATATGAGAAGACATGTGAAAGAAGATTAAAAGTCAAAGAAATCTGTTTCCTGTAACAAAGGTAAAAAGGGACACATGAAGGGTGGCCTCATCTTCAGCTTGGTATCTTTGCAGATTGATATAATTGTTCACAAACATCTGGACTTTCTCAGAATTATTCTTAGATTCTGAAGTACATTTCTCATTTAAATATGTAAGGGCAGATTTGACTTTGGCCATCGTCAATAATGTTTCACAGCTGGGGAATCCCACTCGGTTCCTGAAATGAGTCACAGCTCTAAAGAAATAGGACTCAAATTTTTTTTAATATGGGTAATGGCAGGTTTCTAAAACTCTCAGAGGATTTTGAATCTACACATGTGAATGTCCATGGTTTATTCAGCCAACATCACTGACATGAATACAAAACTCCCCTCTTCTAGAAGAAGGTATCTGCTCAGCTTGGCTATGAAACATTTTAGTTATATTTAGGGGTGGGAAACAATACCATTGTGGTATAATAGCCTCCTGTCCAGGGGAGGATGGATTTAGAGAAGGAAAACAGAAGAAGAAATAAAAGACAAAATGGCAAGGACAGTTTTGATGATGTGGTCTGATGTGGGAAGAGTGAATCAAAAGGCAACTACTCTTTGGGTGTAGCTCAGTTGCGTATCTGCTCAGTAGGCCTTTCCTACTTTGGGGAATGGTTTGTGTGACCATTTTTTTTAATGTGTTTGATTTCCTGGGCCCCTGGATGTCCATATATGTTGCCGGACATTAATCTCCATGTTTCCATAAGGGTGTTTTGGGTGAGTTTGACATTTAAGTTGATGGATTACGGAAAGTAGATGGCATTCCCTAAGGTGGGTGATCTTCACCCAATCAGCTGGAGGCTGGAAAAGAACCAAAATGCTGGCCTTTCTCTGGACGAGGGAGGACGCTTCCTGCCTGACTGATGTCAAGCTGGAACATCAGGTTTTTCCTGTTTCAGGACCAGAAGTGAAGCGTTTGCTCTTCCTCTGTCCCTGGCCTTCTAACCTTCAGTCTGGAAGGACACTGCACACTCCCCTGGGTCTCCAGCTTGCTCAGTGCATGTCCTGGGATTTGTCAATCTTCATTATTAAATGCATGAACTAAGTCTCTCTCTTTCTGTCTCCCTCTCAATATATATGATATAGCTGTATATCTACTTATAACATGTAAGCATACGCACATGTCCTATTCTGTTTCTCTGGGGGAAACCTGACTAATGCACTTTGGGTGTCCATTAATGATCTTGTGATCTGGAGTTTTGCTGACCTTGCCCGTCATAAATCTCCACCACCATGTGGACAGATGAGACATTCTAATCCCAGTCAGAAGTTCCGGGGTAGGAGGAAGCAAAGATCAGGACGGGCAGCAGTGTATTGCGGCTGCGTTCTGTGCCCAGGCTCCCGGGATTAGCACAATCAGCAGGTGGCTGGGGAAGGACATCTGAACCGGAAGAATCCTCTCCTTACTCACCCTCACCCCCTGCACCTCTATTCTGTTGGGGATCATTACAGATTTTTTAACTCTAACTGTGGAAACCAATGCAGCTGCTCTTTGTAATTGTTTGTGAAACTGAGTTAAAGGGAGGTTGTTGTGGCGCTGCAGGTGCAATCATTAGATGCATCTACGCTGTGTAATTAACCTCATTTCCATGTGAATGTCCATGGTTTATGCGCTGCTTACAGAACTGAGCTATGGTCATTACACTTACAGTCAATCCAATTAGACAAAGGTTCCCACACTTAGAGAAAAATCAGGACAAACCACAAGGGATGGCCTCTCTCAAGAAGGTCTCTAGTTAAATGTCTCAAAATAAACAACTGTGGCCTAATTAATTGTACAGCAGGCCAAAGAAACACACCAAGGAGCTGCTTATGTGTCTGGAGCCGAATCTTAGGGAGCTGTTTAATAGAATCTCCTTTTGTTCGCACTTGCAGTGGCTGGGAGATGTGTACAAATAGGTGATGGCCTGGTGGCTATCGTCCACCTCTCTCTTAGCAAATTCTGCCTACCCAATCAGGTGTTCAGTGGCTTTATATTAGCTGTAGTCCCTTTTAGGTGCTCAGAGCAATTAGAAAAAGAAACAAGAAGACCCAAAGTTGGTCAAGCTGGAGGTATTGTCCATTACTATTTTAGCAGAGGCGCAGCTAGAGGGCACCATTGAAGAACATGGACTCTCAAAGAACATAAGTCTGTTCCAGACTTGTTAGCTGTTTCCTAGAATGCTCGCTCAGGGAGCAGACTGGGCCTGCCATTTAAACATTTTGTCACAGTCTATGCACTATGAATGTTCTTCCTTTCTCTTACAATTTGCCTTTCGTTCCTTAGAGATCCTATCTTAACAGTTGTATGATGTTTCCAGAAGTGCCTAGCACCATGCCAGTAACTTCAGAGAGACAAATAAGTACAGAGAAGAGGGAAAGAACCCCTATTTTTCAAATAATCCTAGGAACGGACGTGAATTTTTAATGTCAGAGAACATTCAATGTGTGCAGACAAATCATCGCCTGCAAACCTCAAGGAAGTTTCAGGAAACAGAACAAGGAGATATTTAACAAAGTACAGCTCCTGAAAGGAGTTAGTTGATTTATGTTTACTCACCTGTGTGTGTGTGTGTGTGTGTGTGTGGGTGTGTGTGCGTGTGTGTGTGTGTGTCCACTAACCTTTAGTAGCTGGCTACTGACAGTGTGATCTGTACACCAGTAGCATCAGCAGCCCCTAGTGTTTGTTAGAAATTCAGAATCTCAGGCCACACTCCAACCTACCCAGGGATAAATCAACATTTCCAACTCATTCCAATGCACGTGTGAGAAGCCATGCCTAATGTACTTGCTACTCAGCATTGCACAGCTCAGGAGAGCTAGCAAAATGTCCAGAGTGTTCTCACAACTCTTGGGAACTATGCCTTTCTTTTTCAGGTCATCTGCTAATACTCTGTAACATTTCCTTCTTCTGTTTTAACCTGAGATCATTTTTTAGTGTAATAAGTATATAATGGAGTAGTAGATATACCCAAGATGATATTTTAAAGTATATTTTAGAATTGTGTGTCCTTGGGTCTCCATTAATTGAACTTTGGAACCAAACTCAAGGTCACTTTTTTCCTGGGAAACACAATAACTGTAAAAATTAATGATGGCCAGGTGTGATAGGCCATGCTCTCCTACCATGTCATAGGGGACAGAGGCAAGAGGGTCACCACAAGTTTGAGGCCATCCTGGGATATAATGAGTTCAAGGCCAGCCTGAAATATCTGGTGAGACCTTGTCTTCAAAAACCTCAACATAATTAGTTAACAAATTAATTAAAAATAAAAACTAGTGAATTTGGAGCCTCTTTCAGATTTTATTTTCCTTGAGAGTTGAGATTGACTTGTACTGAAGACATCTCCAGCACTTTGACTATGTGTACAAATGAAAGAAAATATCTTGACCAGTCCAAATGGACAGGAGCACCAATTTATCTATGGTATGTGTCACAGCCAAGGCTGGAAATGGAAGGCTTTTCTCCCTCTTTGCACTCGTTCTGCAATGCCTAGGTGTCAGTTGCTGCACTAGCTAGCTATCAGAAGCGTGTTCGAAGTCCCGTGAGGAAGACGGTCCTCATGTGAATAAGCAAGCAGGTTCCTGCGCTACCTGGTAAGCAGCACGAGTGCCATGGAAACCAAATGGGCACGAAAGCAAACTGGAAGACTCGCACACGAGGTTTATAGGTTCTAAATAAGCATGCTGGGCAGAAATGGGGCTCTGCCCAATGTATAGGACTTGTTTTTAAGAAGAATGCTGGTAGTCCACATTTATTCAAGGTGATTCTACAAATTTCTTGAAATATTTGAAACAAATAATGGCAGAAATGCCAGAAAGGTTAGCTTTTGTAAAACCTTGGTAATGAGTGAAATACGAGGCTTGGGTTATTTTCAAGTTGGTTAAAATATCACAATAGACAAAGCTGAATAACAAAATACAGAAGAACAACCCAGGAAGTTTGCTGTTGGTATACCATTGTGGAAAAAACATTTCTGTCAGAGCAGCCACGTTTATCCATCTAAAGTGATGACTGTCAGTTTCTGGATGACTGAAAGTCTGTAACCCATCAGTGAACCCTCCCGGAGGTTCGGTCTGTGGGAACGCGCTGCTGTCAAACAAGCCCAGGCAGGTGTGCAGTGGCTGCTGCAGAAGAGTCTAGGACTCCGACTGAAATTCAGGAAAACCCGTCCCCCTGAGGTCGGGCCTTGCTGCATGCAGCCCTGACGGGCGTGGAGCCCAGTGGTGGTTTTGTTTCTCCTTCCTCCTAGCTGCTCTCTCTCCTCTTCTCTATGTATCAGAAGGCAGCCCTTAGCGAACATAAACAGTTGGACTCCTTTGTCCTCTGGAAAAACATATTAGGTCAGACACACAAGTATCTCACTTAGTTTGATTTGATAATGCTTGTTGGGAGGAATGTTTCCCCAGTGAAAGCTCAAAGATATTCTGCAGCAATTCCCGTATCTTGGGGCTTAAGCCACAGAGAGTGTGAGGTCCAATTACTGCAAGTACTAATTACCTTCATAAAATAAGTGAAAATGGCCAGGGGAACTAAGGGTAGATATAATTTAGTTTCTTTCCATTGCCCCATAGAAGACCCAAAGTGGGAAAACATCATGTAGGCATCAAGTCTCAGTGAGTCCTAATGTTTCTTTCCTGATCCATAATTGCTAATTCACTTAAGTAAAAACAATATTTGGTCTCACAGGTGCCAACCTAAGTAAGCCATTGCTTTACTTGGAGTGGCTAAAAAAATACGGTTACATTATATTCAAGAACATTCCTGCTTCTTATGAGAATGCAATTAAACATTTGGAAAATGATTTGGTACTGGATAATCTGAGTCTGCTAGTGCTACAAAAACCATGGACAATGTTTTATATACTATTATATCCCACACACATAATGGATTTTTTTTTTTAAAAGCCCAGTACTGTGCAGTATCACACAGAAACCAAGTCCTGATTTACAAAATCAGTACTAGTACATTTTGCTTCTTGTCACTAATAAATTCTAATGTCTCCTATGTGAGGCAGTGCGTACTGTGTGTCCCCTTATCTACCCCGAGGAAACAGCCACTCTCTCAGGGACCAGATTTGCACAATGTGCTGCTGTTCCCGCTCTCATGGTCAGTTGTTATATTCAGATAGCAGCTCTGCATTTTAGAGCTTGCAGCAGTTCATGAAAGACTTCGATTTGGAGTGCAACTGAGTAATAACACCAGGTTTTGTTCCTGAAAACTAAAGCCATCTTGGAACTGACATCCACTTAGAGAAAGCTGATATTTTAAAATAAGAATGTTTAAAGAACTTTGCTCCAGGTCTATTTTTAGACCATTTATATATGCATTAAAATGCTGCATCTCTCATTATTAAATAAATTAGTTATAATTCATGCAGATTAAGATATTCAAACTCGGTTAGGGGACAAAGACACCTCATGTGAGGCATGGCTGCATGAACATATGAGCGAAGGTTTTTTCTCTCATTGCTGGTTGATCTGTACCCAAATTTCCCCAGCCTTTTCCTATACTACTTGCACGTATAGTTAAGCAGTATATACTGTTTAAAACAAGCAAAACTAAAATCAACTTCATGAGTAGTAGGAGGGAAAGCAATGAACCCCTAATTATTGCATTCTGCTCAGCCTTACAATCAAATCCAGCCTTCCATAACAAATTCAAATTCTGAAGAATTTACCATTAGGTCACTCCGTCCAAAGTGTCTCTCATCATCGGCAAATCTAACACAAATGTTCAAAGTACATGGAGCAATTTCTTAGTGAAATGTATTTATAACATTATTTTTGCGTGGGTCTGTTTTTGAGCGAGTAGAAACCAGAAGCTGTTAACAACCTTCATCGCCTTTATTTTACACTGGAGACCTGAGACTAAAATTTCTCCAAAGATTTTGTGTCACAGGGCTGACACGTGAATATTCACATTTGACCATTGGGCTGACAGGAATCTAGATGAGAAGTGATGAACGAACTCACCTGGATATTTATTGCCACGAAAGGAGCCCTGCAGAGTCTCATATTAATTTTCTTAAAATCACTAAAAAAGATTTAGTAAAAATAGCATAAAAGTGATTTTTAAAAATGGTATTTCTAACCAGGCTTGGAGGTGCACAGCTGTAATCCCAGCACTCAGGAGGCTGAGGTAGGAGGATCACTGCAAGTTTGAGGGCAGCTGAGCATATATAGTGAGTTCAAAGCCAACCTAGACTATATAGTGAGACCTTGTCTCAAAAACAAATTATTTAATTTTTGTTTTTCAAGAAGAAATTTGCAATTAATTTCAGTCATCTTGCCATCTCACTTCTAAATGCTTTAGTACTGTACATATATTCTGAAAGCCCTGTAATATCATGGCTAGACACTCATAGTATTATTTAATGTAATCTTTATGTAATTATTTGTATTACAATTATTTAATGCAATCCTTATGTGACTTAAAAATCATTATGTGACTTAAAAATCATTATGTGACTTAAAAATGATACGAGGCTTTAGTTTTGAATGTATTAGTACTATTCCCTTCAAAACAATTAGCCAGCTATTTTTCCACTGTGCTAATTCTGCCTCTAAAATTGTCTGAAAAAAATAAAACATGAAAAATCACTCATTAATTTGTACATATTATGATTTCACAAATATTTATAGGGTACATTAAAGAAGCTTTAGTATCATACTAGATATTTAGGAATGAAGTGATGAATAATGGGAAATTGACACCCTTACATACCTTCAAAGAACTCAGCGAGGGCAAACAGTCACTGATGGCTACATCTCTATGTAAATATGTTAAAAATATGCTTTAAAAATCAATCATGGTTACATCTCAATACAATAAATAAAATAAAAATACATATGCTTTTCTGTGAGTAAAAGCCATTTGGACTCCAAATTAATAATGAATCTAAAAATGCAGATTTTCACTGAAAAAGCATAGAGACTATCAAGTAGTGAATATTCTACTTAATATCTGGTAACTTGGTTCAGCACAGATTTAGAATTATGTTCCAGGAATGATGTTTCCAGAATATGTATATTTTCCCACAAAATAACTTCTTCCAGGAAATCTATCCATGAATGGAAGTTTGAATCTAGTAGAATAAACCTCATTACTTTTCAGCCATATTTATTTTTCCAGCTATGGGTTGGAATGTATGTGTTTCTGTACATGTGTGTACTTACATACATACATAGCACGAATATCCTATGCAAAATTTAGTATTTAACAGTGTACTCAGTGTATTATGGGTTTGTAAAAACAGATTAAATTTCCTGATTTCTTAACCTGTACCTCATACACTAGGATATAAGATCATCTACAGAAAAAGCAAAAATACTAAAAGACAAAAAAATTTAGTTTTTAATTTGAATTCCTTGTATTCAGTAATTTTTAAATTTCAGTTTATCAGTCTGTCCTCCAGATAAGCATGCTACTTACTATGTGGTTTAAAGGAGACATTTTTCTGGTAAGACTGATAGAGTTTTTTAAAACTGGGGGATTTTTCTTAGAGTGTATTTACATGGTTTGAATGATTAAGCAAAGTATAATTTCTGAGAGGCTCATTTGATCAGTGGTTATTTTTCATATTCCTGTGTGAACTGTTTGAGGAATGCAGGGAACTATTTTATAATTTACTGTTGTATTTTCCAAATATTATTTAAAGAGGGGTAGGGTATAGATTTTACAGTTTTTTATTAAGTTTTGAGAAAAATTATTTCAAAATACTTTGAAAGAAAGGAAAAAGGACAACCCTGATGAGCTTTATAGTTTCTATGGTTGTACAAAGAAGAAAACTGTAGTGAGACCAACTCTAGACTGATACACAGTAGAAAGAATTCTATTATTTCCAGTTGAAATTCAAGCTGAATTTTCAATTGAAAAGTTATTTTGCTTTTGACTTTAATCTTACCTTTCACTACCTTATATAGGACACTAATTTGATAGAAAACTAACTCTCCCACATATTTGATTTTGCATTAATCTCTTTCTTCTATGATGGGACTATAATCCACTGGCAAGTTATTTCTCACTTTAATATTTTTAAAAGTAATATCTTTCTCTAGTTCTACTCCTTAGATTAAGAAAATGGCTAATAAAGATAAAAGCACATAAGTGACTTCTGTAAGACTACTGATTTATTTCATCTTTTACTTCAGGTTGAAGTTTTTCAGTGCAATATTTTTATAGAATTTTTTTCCAAAAAAATTTAAGTACTTGGGTAAGGGGTTTTGTTTTTGCTTTTCATATTTTCATCTGCTTTTATAAACACAATTCTCTCACCAATGAAGATAATCATTTTTTCTTCTTTGCTTATTGAAAATTATATTCTTCTTTCCATTTTTCTCTCAAAATTCTTTAGTTGTTTTTAAACAACAAAATTGTGTACTGTATAAAACATATTTAGGGGCTGGGGAGTTAGCTCAGCAGCATAAGCACCTGCCTGACAGGCGCGAGGTTGTAAATTCGATCCCCAGTACACACACACACACACACACACACACACACATCGTATTTGCCATACATGGACTCTAGTTTTAAAATTAGTTAAATGTAAGAAAATTTAAATATATGGTTCGTCAAAACCATAATGTTTTACAATCTATAACAAAATAATATTCCAAAGTGGCAATAGCTGTGACCCTAAATTTTATAAAATTAGATAAAAGATACTTATTCACCAGCTCTTACTTTGCTATTCTGAAGCATACAGGCGTTACACATTCCCTGAGGTAATAATTTTGCTTTGTATGATCCTGTAGCCTCCTTTTCAGTATCATATTTTGATTTAAACTTTACTAAGATGATGAAATGAATTTTCATAACTCTTTTTGGTTTTTTGGTCTTTGAGTGAGAGGGTGATAGGATATATTGGAATAAAAGGGCCTTAGATATTTATACTAGAAAGACTTTTACATATTTTTTTAAAAAAACAAACATTTAATGTAAAGGCAAACAAATGACTCCCAGGATTTTCTTCATCTTACTGAGATTTGTCCAGAAATCCCTGAGAAAAAAGATGCTACATCAGACTATAAAAATTAAACTTGGGGGCTGGGGATTTGGCTCAGCGGCATAAGCGCCTGCCTTGCAAGTGCATGGTCATGAGTTTGATCCCTGGTACCGATTAAAAAAAAAAAAGTTAAACTTGTTTATGGTTGTTCACTAAGTCATCTTTCTCATCCAAAGTCAATGCTAGATGATTCCTTATAATCTTTTCTCAAAGGGTGACCAGTTTTACACAGTGTAATTATTTACCTTGGAATGATTCTTTGGTTAGCAAAGACACTTCTTCTGAAAACAGACAGTTTTCTTCTTGAAGTCTCCACACGCAGCCAGTTTAACAGATGTCCTGTTTCTCTGGGCCCTGTAGACACAAATAATAACAACAAAACCCCTTGACTGGAGACTGTGTCTCCCAGCCTCTTCACCCCGTCACCTCTAATCCAAACACAGGAAAATGCTACAACCTAGCAGCATCCTCCCCAGCACTCATCGAGGACCAGGGAGCCCCCACTCCTACGCTGGGCAGAGAGGGGATAAAGGGCTGAAGAGGAACTGAAGGTTCTCACGGCATACACACCGCCCCATGAGCTCTGCAGACTGCACACAGTCGCATGCCAGCCTGGGTCGTCTCCCACAGAACCCTTGGCTATCACATGACAACGTTTGCAGATACCTGAGGAACCCTGCAAAAGTGCAAATGCGTGGTCAACTCATGATCACTCACCAGCTAATGATCCTGTCTGCTGATTCTGCCATCGTACCTGGATGTGTGTGCAGGTGAGGAGGAGGAGGTAGTTCCTAAACCAAAACCCGGGACAGAGTCAGATTCTGCCTGTGACCCTGCACAGTGAACTCCTGAGACAGCATTTGCTTGGATTTTGCAAGGAAAAGAAAGGAGGTAATATTGGTGTGACTGCATACACGCAGTCGTAGTCTGTAATCAAAGGGAGAAGGGGATGGTGTAACAACTCAGCTTTTTGGCAAAGAAATCGTGTGTGACCCACATGTACATTCTCTTGTTGGAGTATTTGAACTGAGGTCCTGCTGGCTAACCTGAGTGTGTGTGTGTGTGTGTGTGTGTGTGTGTGTGTTTATGTGCTGCTTTTATTCAGTTGGGATTTATTTTCTCTCATCTCCCTGCCCACTTTCTTCGTCTCAAGCCTTTATAGCAATACTATTGTCTCATTTTTTTTACTTGTTTCTCTCACTTTTTAAATTCCTCCTCTCATTTTTAATTTGTCATATTGTCACTCCTATTTTATATTAATTTAAGATATCTGTCTTATTTTTTCTTCTGTATTTTATTCGTTTTGTTTTTTTCTACCTTAGCTAATCCTTTCTCTTCCTTTTCCTCTTTTCAGCTTTACAGGCTGCACAACTGCACTGGTAAGTTCTGACAATGCCATAGCTTTCCTTAATCACCGTGTCTAACCCCTTCCTCCTATGTCTCATCCTTGCCTCCACAAATAGCTTCTTAAAACCATTGACACTGACTTGCAGTTCAACTTAAAGTCTACAACAGAATATGACCCCATAACCAATTTTATCACGTATTATTATTCTTTCTATCTGCTTTCCCCACAGGTCTGTACTTCACTGTCACCCATCTCGCAGTGTCTCCCCTTCACTTTTCCTGCCACATTGCGGACTAACTGGTAATAACATTGAATACAGGCTGAAAAGGATATTGATGAGGGTGAAAGTTTAAACATCCTCATTCTGGGCTAAAGAAGAGCATTGAGATGCTGTGAGTGCCACACCCACTGGGAAGGGCAGGGGTGGTCTGATTACAACACAGGGAGAGGAAAAGAGGCTTGCTTGCCCCACTCTTTTGCTTTTGCTGCCTTTGCTGTTTTCAGCCGCATTTAACTGTTGCCCCTGTGCTACCTTGGAGCCCATCTAATTATGGATTGAAACCTCTGTAAACTGTGAAATGAATAAATGTTTCCTCTCTTAATTTTGAGTGTCAGGTATTTTGTCTCAGCAATGTGAGAAAAGTAACGAAGATAGTATCTTTTACTTCATTAAGACAAGGTACTAATAATGAACAAAATAAAGAATCAATAGAAGAAACCGAGATAGATAGTTTTTCAAATAAGAAAGGGTCCAGAAGATAGAGGGCAAAAGAGGGTAGAAGGGGGGGGGAGTCAAAAGATTTCAGATGCGTCATGCAATGTACCAAATACCCACAATGAGTGCAAGCATTGTATATCTCAAGCATGAACTAAAAAATAATAATCACAATAATCAAAATAGGGAAAGGGGATTTAGAGATGGAAGTAGAGTTATGAGTGGTTGGGGAGAGAAAAAAGACTGTAAAAGAATCAAATTGTGGGATTGGGAATTTAGCTCAGTGGTACAAGTGCCTCCCTGGCAAGCACAAGGCTGTAAGTTCGATCCCCAGTACCAAAAACAACAAAAACAAGACAAAACAAATAATCAAGTTATGCTATATACATGTACCTAAGATGAGTGTTAACTTCATGCACTGCAAATATGTGCAGATAAAACAAGTCCACTTGACTAACCCAGGACAAAATCCTAAAGAATACAAGACTTGTTTCCATTGTATCCCCTTTCACACTGACACTGATTCTCCAAATCACACCCTTGTTCCCTAGCTATTTAATTCAGTTAGGTTAAACAAATCTTAAATACAAACACCACTACATCGTTTACATCAAAGAGGCTCCTAATTGATTTCATCTTTTATTTTTCTTCAAACAATTTCACTGTAATCTTTTCTAGAATATCATTGTATTTGGTTTTAGTTAAATAGATTTTGGGATTGTATTTGGGAAAATATGGCTCATAATTTTGTAATCACTGAAACTATTCTTACCTCTTTTGTTGATTTACTGTCAGATGGTCTACGGCCATACCACTCTGAATGCGCCCGATCTCGTCTGATCTCGGAAGCTAAGCAGGGTCGGGCCTGGTTAGTACTTGGATGGGAGGGAGATTTACTGTCAGATGCTCACTCCTGTGTTCCTTTCTCAGAGGACAGTAATTTGTTAAGTATAGTTTTCAATTCTACGTTTTCATCAAAATCATTCATAAACTCCCAATATGATTTGCAAACATAAACTATTTGTTTCCTGTGAGGACTTTGGGGTCTTATTGTGATATTCAGAACATTGCCCTATAAAATTTTAATACTCTTCGAATATATATGAGAAATATTAATTTCAAAATCATTTTGTATTATTTTACTCTTAAATTTAACATCTGAATCCCTGAATAATCTCTTCTTTCACCAGTAATGAAATGATCATTGTTTTCTAAATTTAGGAATTCTCTCAATTATGTAACAGAGTTACCAAATTATACATTTATTTATGTTGTCATAAAAAACTGAGACGGGGCTGGAGATTTAGCTAAGTGGCATAAGTGCCTGCCTGCCAAGCATGAGGTCATGAGTTCGATCCCTGGTACAAAAACAAAAACAAAAACAAAAACAAAAACAAAAACAAACTTGGACTAATTTTTCAGGTTATAATACTCATGAAATAAAAAAATTTTGTATATCTGCCTTGTGCTACCTTAAACACAGATTACACTTCTTAAAATCAACTTTATTCATTTTGTAAGTGGACAAACTGTACCTTTATCATAAATGAATTTCTGAAAATTAAATGACATAGAAAAGAAATTCTCATGTCTAATTACAATTGTCGAGATACTATTGAATTAAGCATGTTATTATATCCTTGATGTACCTTCTACATTCTGTCTTCTAAGTCAACTTTTACGATGTTGGTATACTGATCATATAAAAAAGAAAGAGAGACAAAGAGATTAATGAGTACAAATTTAATAGATATAAATAAATTTCAAATCCTGATCCAAAAGTCAGTGTAAGCCAACTGTCAAGTCCTGATCCAAAAGTCAGGTAAGCACTATTAAAACACTATTTTTAAGAAAAGATAATTTCTGTGTATACCTTATGAAAATGTCCAAATTGAGATAGTCTCATCTTCTATTTTTACCTTTCTTTCTACCCTTTACTATGTTATACATTTTCATTCTTCAACTCTCATTTGTTTTCTTTTTTTTTTTTTTTTTGGAACCGGGGATCGAACTCATGACCTCGCACTTGCTAGGCAGGTGCTTAAGCCACTGAGCTAAATCCCTGGCCCCTCTCATTTGTTTTCCATTTGCCTATGCCTCAATCTCTGGAAGGTGTGCAGAATGAACCATAAATGCCACTGAATTTATCACTGGTACTTATGTAACTAAGTAGATTGATAAAATTTACACACTACCTTGGCCACATCTGATTCCTGCTATTTTCATAAATTCCAAAACAATAAGGTCTAATTTTCTTAGACCTTCTTAGAAAGTCCTCATTCTAGTTCCTTCTTTCCCTAACTTTTATAGTGACTCTGATTTAAACACATACACAAACACATATATGCAAACACACACATACACATCACCATGGTCAGAAGATTTTGAAATGAGTCCTATGCAATTTGAATTTCCTTTGGGGGTGCCCCATTTATCTGGAGAAATTGGGATAAAAGGAGGAGTGGGAGGACATTAAGATGGCATGAAACACTGTCCGAACTTCAGCAGTCTTTGCCGCCACTGTGGTTAGTCCAATAGAGTGGAGGTGAACTACTGGATACTGATTTCTCCCTCTTTTGGGCAGTAGTTTGTGTAATGTAAATAGTTCTTTCCAACTTTAAGCCCACCTGAGTGTTACATTGGGATCTTACTAAAACGTGGAGTTAGATGAGGCAGATCTGAAGCGTGACCTGAAAACCTGCATTTCCAAGAAGCCCCCATGGGGTGCAGAGGCCACTGGTCAGCTGAGACACTTCCGTCCCCACCCCCATGCATTCTGATTCCGTCATCCGCAGAGCAGGGACTTCTGGTTTGCTCTAGGCCAACAGCAATTTGCTAGCATGATCACATCAGCAGGTAGTTAGGGAGGGTAAGCTTATGCAAGGAAACGGAAGATTTGCCAGGGGTTTATGGATGTGATGCACCTACTACTCTGTATATCCTAGTTAAGAATAAAGAGGCTGTGATAGGCACCTTAATTTTAGGAACAGATTTCGCGAAACCACAGTGCCCAGCTGTTTGGCACATCTCTGTGGAGTGCCGATTCAGATTGCTTCTCAAAGCCTGGGGTGTTTGAGGATCCATAAGGACATGACCTTGCTGTCTGGCACATGTGTACATTGGGATACATTTCTATAAATGTGACATCATGGACAACTACGCATGGGCTACACCAGTAGGGCACTACACAAGAATGTAAACTCGATAAGGCCCACTGTACACAGGCTGAACCACGAGGACGCCTGCTTGCTGTTGCTGATGGTAACTCCTCGGGCTCTCTTCCTCCTGGGGACCTCACTGGGGAAAACAGCCCTTCATCCCTACATCCCTGACAAGTTGTGTAGTCAGCAGGATGAGGCGAGTGTCCCCTTGGTGTCTGTGGAAACAGCTTCTGACAGCTAGAAAGAGCCCTGAGGGGTTGCTGACATCCTTCCCTCTGCCTCACCCTGGTCAAATGTAACAGTCTTTTTAGCAGTTTGGCCCCTGAGGACTAGGAAGTGTCTGTCTCACACCTGGGGATAAGTTGAAGGCTTTAGAAGTGATAGACATCTAAATTCCTTGTTTTCACTGTGAGTCAGCGGGTGGGGTAGCTTGCCTGTTTTTACTCTTTTCTGCCACGTGAGCCTAGAAGCAGATCTTCTCCAGCAGGCGGGGCAGACACAATGCATGAGGAGGACCTCGAACAATGGCCGGCTGCTGCGCAGGCAGCAGTCCTTCCTCCCGAAACACAAGTCCTCATCACAGGGACTGGATACCTGGTAACCTCAGATTGCATGGGCGACAGATGCTATTTGCTATGCAGTATCACAGCCCCGTTGAAGAACTGCTTATGGCATTCATGAAGGACTTGATCCTGGTGAGGGGGCCAGCTGGCATGTTCAGAACAGTGGCAGCCCTCCTAACCCCCTTAGCCCAGCTGGCAGTCACGAAAGTAAAGAGTCAAGATTTGGAAGCTGCTGTGGACAGTCTGAAGGAAGCTTTGCTGGCCTGGGGTAGGCTGTCAACAAAGACAGAGCTCAAGGACCTGGCTTGTCTGTCAAAGTCTTGGTTGCTATCTGGTCAGGTAAGACAAAGTAGTTCCTGATGCCATCATGCTACAATCCAGGCCCATGCCAGACCCACAGCAGCGTGAGAACGGCAGGCATACGTGTGTGCCGATTGGCCTTTTGGCAGATGTTCATAGCACACGTAGCTACCCTGCTCTGGGCTTTGAACCAAATGAGCTGAGAGGGCATGATGTCGGACTGGACAGACACAATGGAGGAGACATTTTAGGACTTGAAGAGGGCAGGTGCGACCCCTCAAGTCATGACTCTACTCTGCTATTTACCCTAACAGTAAGCACAGATGATACTGAGTTTGTCTGGGGTCTGTGACAAAAGTAAGGGAGGTGGAAATACCCTACTGAGTTTCGGTCACCCTTATGGGGAGGACCTGAAAGCCCAGTATTCCATGATGGAGAAACAGCTACCAGTGGTATATACTACTGTGTATCCTTGTGGGGGGCCACAGGGCAGCAGACAGTGAAAGTACAGACCAAATACCCAAAAGAGGAGTGGGTTGGTATGTGAACACCCTGTCTCAAGAGTGGCGGATCCCAGACCCCCACCTTCATGCACTGGGGAATGTACTTGCAGCAGCAGGCCCCCTTTCTGGCCAGCCCATTGGCAGCGAGATTGCTAAGGTTGGGACCAGTGATGTGTGTGGCACAGGAAACAATACAGGATGATGGAGTGTAAGTCATGACACCTAGCCCCTATGCAGAAGGGAAAGAAGGACCTTCCCAGCTGACTCCTGGGTCCCACCATGGCATGACCCCACAGTGGATGGCAGTCACTGTGCAGCCCAGCATGAAATTCCTCTGGTTTGAAACCAAAACAGGCAGGTTGAGCCAACAGGCAATGGTATGGGCAGTGTGGCTACTTGTAATGCATGAAGAAGGGCGCCTACATGTCTGCATGGACATTTGGACCATCTTTAGGGGCGGGCCCTTTGGTTACTGGCTTGAGAAGCCCAGAATTGACAGATGGGGCACTGTGCCTTGCGGTGTGCTAACCTATGGCAGGGCTTATGGGAGTGTGGCCAAACAACTACCCATGTAGTGCATCATGTCTCAGGACATAAGCCCTTCTCATTCAGGGAATGACTTAGCTGGATACTTTCTGCAGTGGTGCCTTGCTCTGTAAGAGCCTAGGCCATGAAGGATCCAGAACTATGCAAGAATAGAGCCACGATAGTGCCTGGACTTGACTGTTGCTGAGTCAAAGGCTGCGGTAAAGGTGTGTCCACGGTGTGCCCATCTGAGCCCCTGGAGGAGAAAGGTGCCCACAGCACAGTGGATTGTATCGGGCCCTGTTTCTCTTACAGAGACACAGATATGCTCTGACTGCTGTGGATAAAACCACAGGTGTAGGCTTTGCCTACCCTTCTCCCACTGCCGACCAAGGCCATGCTGAGTATGGGGTGCCATCTGACTGGGGAATAGCACGTCACTGGAGAATCCATTTTACAGGAGCCCAGGCACAATAACGGGCCAAAGACAATGATGTTGTATGGCACTTTCACGAACCCTACCAGCCGCAGTGGCCCAACTGCTCAATGACCAAGCCTGACATATAGGCAGGTGACAGCCCATTAGATCACCTTTAAAAATACAGCTGGCCTGTCTGCATGTTTGACCCACAGAGCAAGGTCCTAAGGTAACAAAAGGGGCCTTGATTCTTCTGGTATTAGAGCCAATGCTGACAGGAGTCCACTATCAATGGACTTTGGATTGGTCTACAGAACCCCTGGTGGGAAATTGGGTGCTCCTTCTGGAATCCTGGGCGGAAGGGTCTAAGACATGCCATAGAACTAAGATGTGCCTCTACAGCCCTGGACTTCAGTGTGACCCTTAAGGGCCTTGGTATGCTTTCCACTCACTATTGGAGTCACCGTTCTAAAAGGCAGTGGCATTGTGGCTACTTGGCCCATCCTCCTGGGAGTGTGGTACCCAGCCCTGACTCCCTTTACCCTGGTAGCAATGTGAACCCAGGTCTGGTATTCTAAGCCTATGGTGGGGGCTAAGAATATTCTGGCCACAATCCTAACACAGGGTAACTATGTGGCCCACATCCTCCCTCCCAGATGGGTGGAACCTGCCTCTAGTGGTTTCTCATTCTGCCCTGTCCTTCAGACCAGGGTGAGCTACGCTAACAGAATCATCTCCGGAGCACGAGTTTGCCAGTGTACACCAACAATCACATTGTTGTGCATGCTGAAATTGTGACCCATGCAGTTGAGGACATCTCCTGCAGGATAGCAGCCAGGTACCTGCTCAGTTGGACTGAACAGTGGCAGCAAAACCAGACCAGTCTTGGAGTCAGCGACACCAGGCTGTCTAGGCACTGATCTAGCAAAGTACAGCCCCACGGGATCTGGGCCCTGTTAATCCAATGGCTGAGGGTAGATGACAGGGAACCAAGGAACATTGCTGGATGCAGACCCACTTTGTACTCAGCAGGTAAATACATCAGTGGGGAACCACACCACACAGGGTAGACACCCCTTAACCTGTGTAACCCTAGTTACTGATAAATGATGCAAACACTTGGTGGGATGGCCACAAGCTCATTGGTATGGTGCCCACTGATTGGCTCACACACTGGGCAGGACACTGCACCTGGGGATTTCCATATATTAAGGGAACTATCAGATCCACCATCACAGACACACCCCACAATTGGGACTCTGTGTATACTATAGGTGCCACCATACTCAGTAGGTGATCTGGTAGTTTTATCTGGTGGCCTTGATGATAACAGAGGCAGAGACGACACACCTAGCCTTCCAGGTTGAAGTCTTTGCTCAACACATGACACAGGTCCTAAATGTCCCATTTTAGGCTTTGGTGTTACTCATGGATGAAACTTCCCAAATGAGAAAGGTGGCTTTGCAAAACCACATGGCCCTGGATTTGCTAACTGCAGCGCAAGGAAGAACTTGCACCGTCTTGCATATAGAATGTGGCATTTACATCCCTGATCACCAGACGCAGGTACAGGAAGCTTTGCAAGAAATGTATGCGGAGGTGCCTGCTATCCAGGCCTTGCAGCAGAAGCGCCCCACCCAATGGTGGGAATCCTTGGGATCAGCTGGCACTAGGTGACCATAAACTGCACCGTGGTGGCAGTGGGGGTGTTGTGCTGTTAACTTGATTGTCTTTGCAGTCTTTGCGCAGGGATCATCAGCTCTTAGGCTGTTCACAAGATGTGATATTCCCCGACCTCTGATGGGTAGTGTCAGGAGCCAGCAAATTGCTTCAAAGCCAGGGGTATTTGAGGACCTGTGAGGACACACGCTCACTGTCTGGCACATGCGCACAACAGGATACACGTGTACAAGCATGACTTAGCATAGACAACCGCGCATGCGCTGCATGGTTACACTAGTACACAAGAACGTAAGACTGGTAACAGCAGGTACATGCAGGCAAAACGATAAAGGTGTTTACTTGCCGTTGTTGCTGATGTTGTCTCCGCATGCTTTCTTTTCCCTAAGGACCCTACCCACAAAAACACCCCTTCAACCCCCAACCCCGACAATCTCTAATCCAGGTGCTGGCTGTGAAGGTATTTTGTAGATGTGATTAATCAGCTGACTTTATATTCAGCTGAACTTAAGCAAAGGGACGAACTCTTGATAATGCAGGTGAGCCTCATCCAATCAATTGAACACCTTAAAAGCAAAAGCTGAGGTTTTCTGGAGAAAGCGATCTGCCTTATGGCTGTAAAATAGAAATTCTGCTTGAATTTTCAGCCTACTGATTGCCATATGGATTTAACACTCAAGACTTCAACATCAGTGCTTACTATAAGGTTCAGCCGGAAAACCTACTGTGCAGACTTTTGACTTGCCAGCCCCATCAATGATGTGACAAACATCCCTATAAATAAACCTTTGCATGTGCTCAAAGCTACACAGGCATCTCCTGTTCTCTAGAGAATTCTTTTTGACCTCTTACTATTTTCCTCTTTTCACTGTAATGTGTTAATTTTAAAAAAAACTTTAAATCAATCTAAATAAGAACACTACATTCACTGAGGAATACATGTTGGCAATGTTCTGAAATTAGAAACCTGAATGCTCTGTAAGGAGAATTACTTTTCCTAAACAGTCCAAAAAGATAACAAGTCCTTAAGGTACATCCAGTCATGCCTGTGAAAAATAAAATAATACGAGGCATTAGATAAGTAAGCTCTGACAGTGCATGCAACCACTATGTATACGGTATTGTTTATAAATTCTGTGTTTCTAATTATGGAAGGAAAAACTTCGTGGTACAGGATAGGAGGATTGACTTAACAGAAGGATTGGCTGGCGTTTAGAAGACCTGTACAGAGTAGGATAGTCAAAGATCAAGTGATTATGTGAGTTAGCACACAGAAGTGAAAAGGAAATGTTAGTGACACAAAAGAAGTAGAGGCTTATCACATAATCACGCCCTTCTTTCCTCCAGCAATCTATACCTAGACTGAAAGCCTCTGCTACCTTAGAGATTCTCCACCATGACGGTGCAGCACAAGTATTTCATGACAGTTGGATCTTCCAAGATAGTGTGGTTTTAACATTGCACACAAAGGACAAAATTCAGTGGCACCTTACATGGTAACCCAGCACAGAATGATGTGATGGAAATTAACACCTTATTATATGTGTATGTGTGTGTATACAAAACACAGCCGGAGTTGGACTTTTCAAAATCTCTGCTTCCTGCATCTTATGACTAAATGTGGGCAATTAAGCCAAGATCATTTTTTCCACTCCACCCATGCTTCCTAAAAACTGTTGTAATTTTCCCTCGATTTATTTGCTCTTTTGTATTTTTCTTTCGCAGTTTGCTAAAACTGATGATTTCAAATGAAAGACTTTCATATCAATAGGTGACCCGATGATTTACTGATCCTTTTAACTGTGTGAAAAGAGAAATCCATTACATGCTGGGGGGTGTAAAGAAAGGGGGAAGGGAGGCCCCTAACAGTGGTGTTCTGTATTTATAGCCTTGGACTTTGGCTCCATAAGAGGTTGTGGAGCTGCCAGGCAGGGGGGATGGAGGTGGTAAATGACACTCATTTGTTAAGTATCAGCAATATTCACCAAGAAAAACAAAAAATTGATTTGTGGAACCCATTAAGATAGATGCATGAATAATAACCTGATAGTTAGCAGTGTGGGGTTTTTAAAGGTATTTGAGTTTTAAAATGCATTATATTTTGCGATTTCAAAAGCATGTGTTCCAAATGGTAAAATGTTTGTCCGGATCCGGTCCATGAAATAAAGCATTCAAACCAGAAACTTTATTTACTTTGGCTTCATCTTGGTCTTTTTCTTTTATCTAGGAATGAGTCAATCAATTAACATTTGGGAATCTGCTATGGGCCCAAAAGGGTGATGAGAAATATTAGAAAGGCAAGGATTATATGTATGTTAAAACAAACAAAAATCTTAGTCATTCAGACCTACACTTTTGAAGTCAATCTTTCTCTTTGCAATTGTCTCCTAACTGAATGACCACTTACCTAGGGGATTGAACGATTTAGTAAATACAAATACAAGACACCTCTATTTATCTGGCAACCAAACCATCCATGTACTCCTTGTGACCAATACTTTCCGCAGCTTTCTTTTGCTCTGGAAGAGACTACTAGAAAATATAAGGAAACACCCTGATACCAGCAAAAAGTAAAGAAAATGCTTATTATTACAAACACAACCTAGACTTGGGCTTCAAGAGGGAATTTCTTTAGTATTTTTAATGATAAAGATCAGCACATGGAGAATACTTATACTTCTTGCCATCCATTTCGTTCCCCTTTTCCCTGATTTTGTTTTTCCTTTACAGAAGTGATCTTTGCTTTAATGCTAAGGAGGCTTCAGAGAGATTGTGGGTACATACTGTCTGAGCACAGCATTTTAGGGAGCAAGCCAGCTCCTAGATCACTCGCTGGCATATGCCTATATATTGCTCACAGAGAAGTCAGTATTTAAGGGATTAATTGGTATCCAATAGTAAAGGAAGTGCCAGGATCTTTTCCCTTGTGTCCAATTTTTCATGGCAAATACACTTTTGCTAAACTCTTTGGCACTGTGGCCCGTGCATGGTTAGAAACCCAGACTACAGAACACACAACCACTATTTTTTACAGAAAATCCCAGAATTCTTTATAATAGTGGTCATTTGGGGCAATGAGTTAACCTCTATCCAAATTTTCAGAAATGTGTATTTCTGTAATGGGAAAAGATATTTAGAGAAAAATATATTTTTTATTATCTCATGTTGATTTCTTTCTCTTTCTCTCTCCCATACCTTTGTCGTTTCCTGTAATACTGCTACTGAAAGTGCTAGCCAGAGGGGACCCACTTAGAAAGCAAAAATATTCACTTGGACATTACCAGAACAGCTGTGGGAAACCTTGCTGCCAGCCCAGTACTGAGGCCAGGACAGTCTAGAGTTTCGCTGAAGTTTGCAAACTTTTTGGTGCGGGGAAAGCAAGCTATGATTTCAGATGGGAGTCATGTGATACATGGCCATTTGCACCCCCCAAATCATCCAAAGTTTGGCCATGTGACTGACATTTAGCCTAGCATTAGACTTGGAGGGGAGACAGCTGTCACAGAGGAGACTGGGGAGGCTCAGGTGAGCCGTAAGCCAGGAGTGACCTAGCAAACCTTTCTGACCAAAGTGACTGTTGCCGGATGATTCTGTTTGTGTGAATATATGTATTGTAGATTTTCTCCCTAAAAGGGACCCTCCTCTCCTGAAATCAGTCACTTGTAAAGAGCACAGACTTGGCTTTTGAAAACGGCAATTTCCAAGGAATAGCCTGCCGACTTAGCAACGACCAGAGTGTTTTTTGTGGTGTTTCTGGCTGCGTTGAGCACAGCGAGAATAAGATACCAGGCCAAGTCAGGGTGGAGGAGAAAAAAAAAAAGGAAAGAATAAAAAGAGAAAGAAAAAGCTCCTGAGTTGCTGTGAGTTGATGAGAATTAAATAGGCCACCTCTGTCATCACTCAGTATCGAGAGTTTGTTTTATATTCTTGGAGGGTGATATTAGAGCAATTGTTATAAATCTAAAGAGTCTCCATTCAGAGATGGGTTTAGGCAACTTTCCTACTGGCTTACTGGGCCACTCAGTTCTTAGTACTGTCAGTAAGTGATGTCTGGGTCTCAAATAAAAGCTGAATACCAAGCTCAGAAGGGCCAGGGTTATAGCTCAATGGTGCAGTTCCTGCCTGGCAAGTGCAAGGTCATGAGTTCAACACCCGATACCAAGGATCAGCAAGACAATGCTTTGTTCATGACTTCTGAGAGAGAAGTTGTGAACAGTCAGCCATAAGCGTGTACACTATTTACTCTTCTTAAATAGAAATTTCCTTCCATGAAGACTGAGCTAACATCCTTTTATATGCTCCTCCAAGGGCACAGGAAATAGGTACTGCTTTCTTTTTTTTAGTTTCTTGCTGTGAAATGCAGCATAGACACATTTACAAAATTACCTTGGCTGTTTTAGAGGTGAGATTCCAAACATCCCGAATCATAGGGTAGAAAACTTTTACTGTACCATATTTTGATTAATTTAGGGCATAGTCCTGGCTTACTCCTATGTCAGAGTTTTCAGAAATACAAAGACTGAGGGGACTATTATTGTAAGAGGTGGTGTGGTTTGCCATGGGATCTCAGACCTGGGTGTGGTTTTTCAAGTACTAATGCCAGACAGCAACAAGGTGCCAGGCTGAAGCTAGCGTTTGGACTGGCAAGGCTGGATAAACAAAGCCCAATACTTCAGTGTTTGTGTTTTAAGTGCCTCTTGGCTACTTTCCTTCTCCCTTTCCTTCTTTCCCTTCTCAAATCACCTGATTCCTGATTTTCCTGTCAGAAAGACCCCTTAACTTTTCCCAGTAGGAACTGGCACCTTATTGGTGAGCAGAGAAATGGAAAGAAGGAAAAAACCCCACCCTTTGTAGCTGTAAAAAGAGCTGTAATATCTCATGTGACTGCAATGTTACAGGGTCCTGTTGTTGGAACTCTCTGCACATAAATTTAGATAGTCTCCCTAAAAGCGTAAGAGGCGGACATTCTAGCTGAATTTAAAAGGCTACCGCATAGCGATTGATAGGGTAGGATTTCAAATCCGAGTCTACTTAGTTAAATAATGTACCTCTCTAAAAGTCACACTTTAATGAACAGCATTTCCAAATCATAATTTAAAGAAGTTGCCAGAGGTATTTGAAGCAAAGGACTTACACAAGGTATTTTGTGCATGTTCTGAAGATAAAGTCCTTTGGGAGTGGAGAGGTAGGGTATAGACTGAGATGAGTGGAAGTTTCATGGTTCATAAGAGCAACAAGCAGTAAATGTTTCCCGTGCTAAGGATAATAATTATGATGAGTGTGCTAAGAATATCAATGTCAATAATTATGGAGACTAATATTGGTATGATCAATGTGAGGCATCTTGTGATAGTCTGCATATATATAAATACAGAGAGTCTCATTTAATTCTCACAACAGCTCCTTGAGATATTAATTATTAGTTCAATTGATCTTTTCATGGGCACACAGATACATGGGACCATCTGAGTTTGTGTTTTCACCTTGCCACCAGCGGTTGCATGGTTCTCTAGAAATAGAACTTTGGATTGAAAAGTGGAAAACAGAGGACATAATTCCTGAAGCAACTCCAAAACAATTGTCTTATTATAGCTCTTTTAAATATATAATCTTTCATCTATACTTTTATCAGATTGATACTACTTTACTCATTTTATAGCAATAGATATTGAAGGTCACTTTTAAGTAATTTGGTTTAGTGACATTTAGCTGCTAGGTAGAAATAGATTCAAATCTACAACATTTCTGCTATAAAACCCATGATCAATTTTGTCATGTTAGAACAAACATTTTGAAGTATCTCATGTATGTAAGACATTATGAAGTGCTGATTTGGGAAGAAATTGCCTGTCACTGGGAGAAAAAATAAAGAAAACAAGATTGTCTTTCTCCTGGGTAGATTTTGACTTCTTATTTGTTGAGCACAGGAGGTTGTAAAAATAGCTTTGTTAGAGACCTTTCCTATCTCTAGGACTTTGGTTCTGGTTAGAAATGTACTCCTAAGACATAAAATTGTAGTGATGTAAGCAATGGAAGTTTGCTTTTCTCTTAGATGAAAGCAATTTGCAGGTAGGTAGTCTATGGATCTTCGTGGGTGTTCAAGTCAGCAGAATCGAAGGCTCTTCCTCTTTCATTCTTTGCTTCTCCATCCTTTAAGCATGAGGCTGTCATCATTAAATTCTCTACTATTCTAAGATGACTACTGGAGATTTTGCCATTCAGTCCTCACTCTCTTCATGAAATGGAAGGAACCCTGATGCAGGTAAAAGACCAAATACCGTAACTATATTGTTTCCTCTGTGGAGATTTTTCTCTTACATACAAATTTCAAATTAGTCCCTCTTAGCCACTCTTAGCAGTAAGGCAGTTTGCAAATAAAATATTTTGGCTAGACACATTGCCATGTGAATTAAATTGGGGTTCTATTATTGAGAAAGAATAGGATAATGGATATTGTATAAGCTACTTGAAGTATTAACTACAATTAGCTAATCAAGTACTCACTCTCAGTGGCAGGATTTCCAATATAAATGCATTAAAATAACATCCTCATTGCTGTGTGTGGTCTGCAATCATTAACAAATAATTGGATCAGCTGCCCACTTAAGGGAGAAGCTATGGAGTAGTTGGATTTGGAGAGTGTGTGCTTGAGAACCAGACAGTCAGAGGACTGTCGCCACAAATTGGGGAAAGAAGGGGTGACTCACAAGTGTTAACAGAGCTTACTCATTGCCCTTCTGGATCTGTGGAAACCACGTACGAGTCACGCAGAGGAGAGACAGCTGTGTGCAGCTATATTCCTCACTGGCACTGAACCAGAGAGAGAGAGAGAGAGAGAGAGAGAGACAGAGAGAGAGAGAGAGAGAGACAGAGACAGAGACAGAGACAGAAAGAGAGAGGAATGAATACCACCCAAGCATCCTTCTAGCTAAGTTGATAGGATTTCAGAATATCTGTTTTATTTTAAGCAAATAAGCATCTAATCATAGAACTAGGAGTAACCCAGAGTAATTCTCTAGTGGAGGCAAGACAATGTGTATACTTTCCCCAAATAGGTTTCAGCATAGGTGTTCAGTCAACCATCCTCCCAAGTTTGCTCTTATTAAACGATTTAAGAGTTTTATCCACCTACCCTTGAGTTAGTTTTAACAACCCTGGAGGTTTTTCTGTCTTTCTCTTCCCGGACTCCTACTTCCTCCCAGAGTTGTGACAGTCTAGCTAGGGGCAGAGGCGTGGCTTGGATTTCTATCATGCAGCCTCCCCTCCAATCAGCCATGTCATGGTGGAATTTTTATTGCTCATAAATTTTTTTACTGGCTAGATTAATGTGATTGAAAGCATCACACCCAGTAAATACCGTCTGCTATTTGCTTTAGCAATACCTGTGGAAAAGGGCAACTTGGGACCCAGGCACCATGGAGCTGGTGAAACCATTGGCTGCACACAGCACGTTGGGGGCCCCTTTGACTGATGACCAGAAGTTTCTCTTAGAGGGAGGTCTGCCCAGCAAGAGGCTCCATTGGTGCATGCCCCTGCCATGTGTAGCCATGATTCACTTCACTGACTATCAAAGCTTTCTACAACTCTGCTTGCTGACTTTTGACCAGAGGTTCCCTTTCAACACGAGGAAAATCTGCCTAGAGAGAGAAAGAGAGAAAGCACATTACAGAGAAATAAATGGCAGTCGTGTTTCTGGCAGTCTTGGTTTTATTGCCCAGGGCGCTTCAGCTTGGGCCTACCCCGTGGTGCTGCCAGTGGTTGTGTATTGTGGCATTATATGGAGCATGGTTTATATCTGCATGGATTATTATAACAACAACGAAGGGGGTATCCACTAAAACCTTGTTGGATGGTGAATACTGCCACAGAAATCGCTTCTCAGTGGCCAAAGTCATGAGTGGAACATTTGCAAAAGTATCACCTTTGGAAATTAGTGTGCACCGTAATCCCTTTGGAAACAGGTTTTGAAAGATGTGGGGTCTGCAAGCTGATGGTCCCCATCTGTTTTCTCCCCTCTGACCCTGGGTTGTTTGACTACATGGTCATGACCCTGTACTGAGTAGGGTAGATGGTCTGTGAAGATGTTCATGCAGCTATGCCTTTGGGCCTCCTAACTGCGTCTACAACCCGCCTGTTCCTTCCTTCCTGGAAGAAAAGTCAGATTTTACTTCTAAAGAAAAAAAGTTATAAAAGAGAAACACAAACAGAAAATGAGCCAAATTGCTAAGGGGGATCGAGGATTGAAATACAGCCTCAACAGTTGCATGTGTACAGAGAAACCCCAAAACGTTCCCTAAACCCAACCTGGAACATCGATGTGCCTAACTCTCTTTAGTCTCAGGCCAGTTTTAACCATTAGATGTCTTACAGTTACAAAGTTGGCAGTGGCTGCGTTTGATGGTGGCTGGAGGGAATTCTTCTTTAAATTCAGTTTCTTGGGGAGGTGGCATTGGCCCCCCCTTGCCAACTGGGAAGGCTCAGCCTGCCATTTCTGGGTTGGAGTCCTGTGTAGCAGGGACTGAAGATACAAGCCAGGAAGCAAAAGTGAATCTAAAGAAAGGATGATGTGAAAATACTAAAAAGGCAGTGTAGAAGAGAGCAAGGGGAGGGGAGGGGAAAAAAAGTTGTGCAAAATGGAAGAGCAAGAAAGAGAAAATGATTTGCAAGTGAGAAAGAATGAGGGGAAGAAGAAAAAGGATTGGGAGATGACCGAGGAGCCAGTCTAGAAATTAAAAAAACCTTTTGTTTCAAATCGTAGAGTTGATTTCATACGGTTTCCCGAAAGCTTCACAATATGTGGCTGGTATTCCTCCTCATTCTCCCCTCCTCTACTGTCATAGGCCCACCAAGGGCTCCTTAGCACTCCCGACAATGTGGCACACAGCTCATGTTCCTATGAGGTGCTTTGCCATCAAGTACTGATAGGGGAGGTCTTGAAGAATCACAGAGATGGCTTTCACCATGCGGTGCCTCCCAGTGACTACCAGCCAGGGACTCTAATCTCCACATGAATGCAGTGTTTATTTTTCCAACTGTGGTGCCTTCTAGGGCTCACAGGACTCAGAGGCTACTTACTAATGGACCCTTGTACAAGTCAAGAATGTGACACACAGCAAGACATGCAGCTTAACAATCACAAACAACTGCACAGTTAATGGAGGGTGAAGCTTCGGTGACATGTGTCACACCAAAGAGTTGACTCCTCATGTTCACTACAGCCACAGATGAAGGGTCTCTGGGTTATGTAATGATGATAAAATATTGCCATCTGTTGGCATTCTGTGTAAGCAGGCTCTGACATACATATTGCTGGTGGTTTTCTAGACTGCTTCTCACATTTTTCCAGGGAAAGGATGTGTGGAAAATGTTGGGGGAAATAGCAGAACATGCCACCCTGGCATTATGGAAAGACAAAATTCAACACCTAGAAGAGGCTTGGTGTAATCCTTTACTTCTGGGCATGGCAGTGGGAAACCCATCAAAAGTTGCTCACATTCAGCTACAAGGACTGTAGGATTCTGTACCAGATATGTTACCAAATGATCTTGGGGAATATTTGTTCTCCCTATCAATGAGTTCAGAGAGTTCTTAATCCATGAAGATGTTCATTTGTTGACACTGGTAAAGACAAGGATGTTGACGTGAAAATAAAATCACACACGCTGGGTAAAATTGTTAACATCCTCTACCAACTCATCTATAAATTCTGAAAAATGGAACAGAATGCCTTTCAACTTTTTTTGATGGAACTTGCAAAATAAAGGTGAAAACAGAACTTAAACTCAGAATGATAATCAGAAGCCTGGCAAAGTGTTTCGGAGCCAATGACCCAGACCTTGGGTTATAAAGTTCATTTGGGAGCAGTATAGTGCTGGCAGTTAGAATTGAGAACCCTTCATGACACTGGGCTCTGGGAAAGTGGGGAAGAAAAAGAAAATTCATAATACAAAGACAGTGATCTATACTTGCTAGACCCCTGTCTGAAAAATTTTTTTTTTCTCTTTGAACAAGTTACATCAGGAATTATAAGAATTTCACACATTTAACTTAAAATTTATATGATTTTCATATTTTGAGAATGCTGAAATCAAAAATCTTACAAAAACACTTTTATCAATCCTACATGTCTTCAAAGAAATGAGAATGAAAAGAAAACCCATTCGAAGGTACACAACATAAGGCCAAATTTCAAAAAGGAAGATTCATTTAATCTCTCAACATTTAAGCTGCCTCCATTACTTAAAAGAAATATAAAATGTTAATAATATATAAATATGTATAGCATCTATCAACACTGTGTATAAAATCTAACTAAGAATTTTAATCCCTAAACCACAGAGCTGTAATAATTGCATATACTCATGACAAAATGGTAAGAAGAAATATGTAAATCTCCACTTGCATAACAAAGAAATAGTTTGGGCCCAAAGTAGAAGCCAAAAATATAAATAATAATTCATTATCATAAAGCTTGATTTTGTAACATGACATGGAAATAAAAAATGTTTCTCATTTTTTTTGGGAATCCCATTATTCATAGGGTTGATATTTTCTAACAAAAGCAGTTTATTTCAGATTATTATTCTTTTCTTTTCCTTATTCTATATAGAAGGATTGAAGAATTAAAAGTAAACATGAGTCATTAACAACCAAGGCAAGTAAGTCTTTAAATATCTATCTAGAAATAACAACTACTGTTGGAGGATCATTGTACCAGGCCAAATCCTACCTTACACTGCAATATTTTTTTCAATGTGATTCATTATCATGTAGAAAATGTTTACTTTTACAGACCTGTGGATTAAAAATCTATTCTCATCCCATTAGAAACTATTAAAGGACTTCATGGAATTTGTCTTCTTCACATAAAATTGTACCACCAAGTTTGGCTTCTCTTCCACCTGGAATACAATCTCAATCATTTTCACTTTTCAGTACTTTCAGCAGTCCAGGATGCAATCAGATGTCATTGTAAATATATTAAGTTTTAGTAAAAACACAATTCAATTGCAATACTTCCAAGAGAGCCAGTTAATCTGATGACCAAGTCCTGATCCAGATTCCAGCTTGCTTTTTCCCTCCGTTTTCCTTTTCTACTAAATAACTTTCCTCATCTTTCTCTATGTCTTCTGAAATAATTGAGTAAAATGTAGATTTTACACACTTGGTATATCCCACATCATTTTTCTTATGTAATTTGAGTGTGATAACAATGAGCACGTAACTTTAAACTTGATAGGTGCACAGGTTGGTTCAAGGTGCTCTGCTTCTTGTGTAAATAATTAAGATGTGTTATATAATTATACCTACTTTCCATGAAGAATGTAAGCAATATGTACTACAAACATGTACTATTGAAAATTTTAGAAATTGAAACTATTTTGATAATACCAAAGAAAATGGGGCAGTCGGAAGAGAAATCTGGGATCAGAGAAATCGTCATGCAGTTGATACCTCTCAAATCTCTAATCTGGTCAACCTAACTTCATGAAAACACATCTCATTGTTGCTGACCAAGTTTGTAGAACTAGTCAACAAAAAAGGTTAAATGGCATGCTTTTGCTTCATGAAAAGTAAATTCTCATATGAATTTTCATGCACAATGACTGCTTTGTCTTTCAACAAATTTGAAAGAGTATTGAAAATTATAAAACCATAATCATCATTTGGTCATCTTGGCCTGGATCAGTTATCTGGCTGTCTGGATTCATTTCTGAAGTATACTCAGATTTTGGGTGAATCAATTCCTTCTCTTTGAATGTGTCTTCATAGCTATTTTTGTCTCAAAAATACATCAGTTCCATCACTGGCACACCTGGGATTTTTACCATTTAGTGAATTTGAAAAAATTAATAAATAAAAGGCAAGTTCCACAGTTTGCCAACAACATTATAGTCAGGGCTTCTGCTGGGTATCACCTTCCTGAACAGAGGCTGTACTCATGATGTTTGTTCTGCTGCAATTAATCACATGCTTTTCAAATGTCAATGCAATTTTCATGGTCTAGTAAAAAGGAGTATTCATAATAGAGGAAAATAATAGAGTTACCATTAAAAATTGATCTGTCACTGTTCGTTTTAACATCATTGGTTCTGCCTGAACAAACTGTATGGAAGTTTGAAAGTTTCCATCCAGTCGATCCCCACACGCCTACCGTGAAAGTGTGCCTGCTTTTCTGCATTCAGCTCCAGCTTCCCCGTTCTGCAGCGCCCTACTTGAATGAAAATATGATGAAGGAAATACAGTAATTTGATTCTTTCTGAAAATTGCATTTCACTGTCCAAGTGCCTTTACACATGATAGACTCTCTACCAATGTCTGCCATTTGTTGATACTTGAAACGGGAGTGATCATCAGAGAAAAACAACAGGATTTTATGGATTCTCAGGTATTTGTAAACTTTCCAAATGCAGGAGTTCCTGATACAGAAACAATGGCTCTTCGATCCAAGAATACTTTATGGAAGTGTGTACTGTGAAGTGACCCCATACTCATGGATCTTTTTAATATCCTTTGAGTCAGCTATTTGTTGTATGAAAATAAATATACTCCCTATTTAGAAAATTTCTCATAGAAATCAGTTTTTCCTTGCTTAAAAAGTGACGTGAAGCTTAAACTATCATTTCCTATAATAATTTTAAGAAATAGACATTTTGTAGACTGTAGGATTCCCCTAGCAAGGACCAATGATTTGTTTTAGGATCAGACTCTTGAATTTCCCATTACTAAATAATTTTAGGACCTATGAGGAGCCAAAAAATAGGCTTATACAATTAATTTCACTTTTAAAATACAGTACATAGAGAAAAGGCATAAAAGAGAATGAAACTAAATACTCAGCTCACTGAGTTTTTTTCACCTAGTTGGAATTAATGAACATATCAAGGCAACATGTACTAGTTATCCTTTACTACATTAAATTGTAAAATTAAGCGAACATCTGGGAAAATAGGAGAAATGTCACATGTAGAAGTTTTGACAGTTATGTTTACCCACAGATACATCAAGTTACTAGTAGGTGGGCATTTCAGTTGTTGTATCCCAAACCCAGTGACACAGACATGCAAATTTGTCTACTTTCCCTGTCATACTTGATCCTTTCTCTATGCTGAAATTGTCTAAGTCTGGAGATCAAGTCTGTGGCAAATTTTCTGAGCAACCTTAGCCTTCCTGTGCAGAGATAAAACCTATATTCATTCAGACATGACAATCGCTTCCTCTCCAGTGTATCAGCCCCACCTTAGCCAATAACAATAAAAGTATTTTGCAAATAAATTTTCCACAAAATTTGTCAAATATTGCCATTTAGTTACATTAGTTATAAGCTAACAATATTTAGTTACCAAGTTTCAGACTTTTAGTTGTGTGCATTAAAATTCACAAAAGTGCTGTTTTTATTGTCTGTCTTAAAAGTTGGCTTCCCACAGAGCGGCTTCTGTCACTGGGAGATCATGTTGCGTAGCTATCTACCCTTTGGGCAAAGCCAGTGTGATTTTTCTCAGAAGCTCCTGCGCTGGCAGAAGATACAGCCTTGTTGGCCAGTCACTCAGTATTCTACTATTTCTAAAAGCAGTAGAATTAATAAAACTATGAATCTGAAATCCTGCATATTACGTTTGCTAGATATGTGCTAAGTAAGAGTAAAATACATAGCAACCAGGAATCTAATGTCTATGAATGCTCAACAAAAATCTGAAACATCTTATGCTAAGTATAGGACCCATAAATTTTCAATCTTTTTATGCTATTAAATAGTTGGAAAAAATTGAAGAGGACTCCACAAATGAAAATTACTAAATTATAATTAGTAATAAATTCAAAACCCAAATTATATAAATTATTCTGTTGCAATAATATAGCAGAAATTGGTCATTTTATTTTGTTCTATGCTATGCGGGTTGTAATTTCAAAAGTCTGAATGCCTAAGATCTAAGAAAACGTTAAGACCACCCTGATGAGAATCATCTAGAAGAGTTTTAAACCCAGGTCCATGGAACCTTCCCAAACCCAAGGACTCAGATTCTTTGGGGACTAAGCCAGAAAGCTACATTTTACAATGTCCTTAAAAGATGAAGTGGGAAGAAATTGCTCAAAAGGAAAGAAGAATTATGGAAGGGGAACAGGGAAAGGAAGGGAAAATAAAAAAAGTCATGAAAAAGAAAAACAATAGAACAAAGTTTTATAAATAGGAAGACGAAGAATGGTTGAAGGAAAGGGGAGAATTGGGGGAAAAAAGGAATCAAAATATATCAGGCACTGGTACAATTCCCTATGATGAAGATGATTTTGTATATACCTAAAATGTACAAATAGGCTGAAAGTTTGAAAATAAGGTATTCTGATAATTAGCTCTTTATAAACCATATTGTATGCATATGGCTAAAATTTCTGTCAGTCGCTCTGTAAAGGGTTTTATCAAAATTTGGTGGTTTTTTTTTTACTGTTGTTGTTGTTTATCTGTTTTGTTTTTTCTTGAAACAGTCTCACTTTGTACTTCAAGCTGGCTTTGAACTCACTATATAGCCCAGGCTGACCTTGAACTTGTAACAATCCTCATGGCTCAGCCTCTCCAGTATTGGGATTAGGGGCATGCCCCATCCTGCCTGGCTAACACAGAGATATTTGTATTACAAATTTATAAAACTGTTTTCAATATAGAATCATTAGCATTATTTATCTAAATTACAAATTAACGTACTTCTCTGATTCAGCAAAATCACTAATAGGAATTTTTTTCTTTTGCATTTGACTAACACAAGAACATTTTAATTACAAATAACCAGAAACCACCAAGGGTCACACCGATTGGGAACGGGCTGAGCGAATGACCAGCTTCTCATACAACTTTCTGAGGTTGTAAAAAGGGCTGGAGAAATGCTCTGTCTCAATTTGGAAAGACATCTAGGATATATTACAGGGTGAAGAACAAAGGGTTACAGTGCAGAACATGTACGATATCATTTGTGTAAGACAGCACCAATATATTAGCTTTGCTCTCTAAAAAGAAATGCATGGTACATGAAAAACAAAAAATATGGCTTCATATAAGGGGACAATGTGCAGGACTATCAAAAATTGAGCAGAGTAAGACTAACACTCACATATAAATATAATATTTCAAACCATATAAAACTGCACTAACAACATGCTTCAAATAATAAAATGTACAAAGTAATTTTCATACTTTACCTTATTCCTAGAAATTAAATAAGTTTTATAATCTTTGGGAGATGAGGATCTCTAACCCTCATTTTTCTTGATAACACAAATACACATTACAATAAAACAATGCTTCTAAGAGACTTTTATAAAAGATACCAAATAAACCCAATAGCTTAGGAGAACATGACAAACCACGGGATATAACAGCTGGTCACCCTTCTTAGTTTGAAGCTGAGCTCTTTCTTAATTCCCAAAATGATTCCTCTACCTTTGTTTGTTTGTTTGTTTGTTGGTTTTGGAGTCAAACTCATGACCTCATGCTTGCCAGGCAGGTGCTGCGCTGCTGAGCTGTATCTGCGACCATGTTTCCTTTATCTTACTAGAGAAGAGTTCATAATTCTTTGTTAGAGGCTGTTGTCTCAAATCCAGTAGTCCTGAAGTAGATTGTTGCAGCTTTATGAGAACAGTGGGTTCTTTCTGATGCAAAGTCAAGAAAAGGATAAATCTATCTGAAACTCGAAATTCAGGAAAAACTTTGGAAGTGGGTAGGTAACAGCTACTGACATTGCCAGACACCTAGGACACCTGGAAGAACACCCCGTCCTCTTTCTTTATGTTTGAGTCATAGCATAAGGAAATGTGCATGTAAGCACACATGTGCACACTTGTGTGTACATGTGGGTGTGCCATAGTACTGAGGAGAATTGGCTGATATCTGGAGTTAAGAGTTATTCTTTCATGAAGTTTTGATACAAAAGAGCACAGACTGTCCCAGAAAGAGAGTCATATATATGACTTCACACTTACCTAACGTATCTAGAGAATATTTCTGAGTGTTCAGCATATGGGGATTTCCAGTTATCCACCAAACTTTCACGCACAGCGCCGTGCTGAAGCTTGTAGAAAGGGCAGGCAAGTACCCTAAGGCTTCCACCCACACTCATTTTCCCAAAATACCACCTGCACCTCCAGTGAGGACGGCTCTTTCGCTGCAGGGTTTGGATTCTTTTCCCAAAATAAAAGACACCCAACCCTGCATGGAATTTTTAGTCATTTCATTCTAATGAGGATGATTCATCAATATAAAATTAGGTAAACATACTGAAAAAAGGTGCAAATGTATAAATGCTCACATATTGTTTTTAGAAGCATGAACCGCTTGTGAATGGCAATTGTACCTTCTCCTCTCATTGTCACTGGAGCTTGTAGCAGCTGTTGACTTCGTTAGAGTTTTTCTGTGTTACTGGTGCAATAGCTTGAATCTTCAGGCCGAGTTATGAGTGACTCTGTGACTCTCATGTTGACTCTAAACTTTACAGCAATCCTTGTGGCAAAGATAATGATTTTTGTATAGCAGTCATTGAAACTGAAAATCTGAATCAATGATTTGTTCTCATTGGCCTCTGGAAAATGGAACATGTCTGGGAGTTTTTGTTTCTTCAGCCTTAACATCTTTTCTTACGTAAATGCCTGAGGTCTAGACGTTAGAGACACAAAAATGTTATTTATATCAATTTAATTTCCTCATGCATCATATACATTATGCCATATATTAATCATTTTAAGAATAGAAACAATGCTAATGATAAAAATGATCACCTTCAAAGGATTTTGGTTGTTGAAAGATCTCTTGGTGTACTGACTTTAATTTTACTTTTTTGAAGAAGAGAAACGACTGTATAAGAGATGGTGAGAAACTAGGTAATGACCAGGCAACAATATCTAGATCACAGGACTCCTAATTGTCAGTCCAGAACTTTCCGCTACATCATATCACTTTCATTATCATTAGAAATATCTGAATTCTGAGTTTGTAAAATATGTCATTTACACTAAAACTTCTATTCAATCTGTCAGTAGTCATGTTTTCTTTTTCAAAATTCTACTTTAATAGTGTTCTTACAATAAGCAATAATTACTTTACAGACACATATAAAAGTACCTTTAAAATGTTAGAATTACATCACGCTGTCTGGAAAGTTCCTGAAAACAGACAACACAAGTTAGAAAAGAAAATGTAAAAGCACGATTGTGCTGCACTCCTAGACCAAGAAGATTAAAAAGACTATTTCTTTGGTTTTGCTTTGTTTTTGTTCTATGCTGTCCCCACCGATGCATTCTGTAACTTCTAAATATTGCCTTTGGAAACTTAGAAACAAAGTCACACCTTCTCCTGAGTAATACTCCCAGGGAGAAATAAGAGCCAATGATAAATTTGGTCCTCTTGTTTATTCAGTCTGGCTCATTTCTTGTTAGATTTTAACCAGGCATGTGGTAGGCATTAAAAGCACTGAAATCTTCTTTTGTTTTCATGCTGTGTATCAGAGACAGTGCTTCCACTAATCCTGTCAGATAGGTCCATCTACACCGAAGACCCATCTGGCAATTATTATTCATTATGTTTTATTTCAGAGATTTATCAAAAACCAATAGCACAATTACCTGCTTTTATTTTTGAAAATATGTTTTTTCTTGTTTTAAATGTTATTTAAGTTCCAAACCTAGCAGCAAAGGATTTGCAGAACTGAAATCCCTTGGTGGACCTATCAGAAGAATCAGAAGAATTGAGTCCTCCCATAATCTGTGTAACTGGACACCCAGTCCTTGTTAGAGATGCTTATAGGTAAAACAAGATCTTGTTTATTTGGAGGTAAGAGAATGCAGCCTGTATGTTCCATAAATGCCTAGCAACCATGCATTCCACCACCTACTGAAGAATATAGATTTCTCCTATGTCTCTAAAATCCCAGAAGTGCACAGGAAAGCTGTGTAATAACACAGAAGAGAGCACATCTCTGAGGGTGACAGCACTTTGAGTTCTACTGTCCATACTGCTGTCCATTAACTGGGTGATTTTCTGAGTAATTTATGCCTCTTCATTTATTTACAAAACGAATGAAAATTCCCTACATTTCAACCTTATTTTTATCAGTAAAACAAGAATATACATTCAAGATTTAGCCATCATCCACATGGGATGGAGATGTCACGGTGCGACCTGGGGTGAGAACAAATAGATTTTTTTTTTACTAATTTATCGAAAGTGATACTCTCCTGACTCCTACTGACATTACAGCAACTCATCTCAGACCAGGTGTAAAGATTGTTCTTCTGGATGGAATCAAAGTGTGCAGTTAAGAAAGTATCACTTTCTGTGAATTTAAAGTTTCTCTTCTAAGATTCTAAACTTGTGGGGATTGTGTTTGTTTCCTTGTTTCACAGCACTAGAGGTTGAACCCAGAGTCTTCACAGTGAGACACACTCTCAGCCATTTCTAAATCAATTTCTTTCTTTTTTCCTTCCTTCCTCCTTCGTTTCTTACCTTCCTTCCTTTCTGTCTTCCTTCCATCCTCCCTCTCTCCCTCCCTCCCTTCCTTCTTTCTTTTCT
>PVJX010006393.1:0-78080 GCA_004027295.1 Dolichotis patagonum | reverse complement strand
CATTGTGTCTCATTGGAATTTGAATATGTGTGATAGTTCAAACAAATTTTTTTCTTTTTTATCAAAAATGAGATATTATAATACCCATTGATCATTTTCTGTTATTCGGTTCAGAAAGCCCTGTAATTCTTTCACTATATGCATGGCTTTATACTATTGTGTTATGTTTGATATTATTGTATTTGAAACTATGCTCAACGATAGCAGAGTAAGATATATTGTGTTAGATACTGTTGATGTCCTGTTGACTTAATGTAAAGTACTGTGTTGCTTATGTTGTCCTCTTCTGATCTGCTCTGTACTGCCCCCTTTTGTTTTATTCTCTTTTAAATAAAAAAAAATGATGTTGTTACCTCTCATTCTTCCTTCTCAAACTAGAATTACCAGAACTAAAGGACTGTATTTACATAATGAGGCATCTCACAAAACGCCTTTTTAATAGTTCTCAAAGCTGTTAGGGTAATCAAAAGGAAAACTAGGGGCACTGCCAAGAAGAGCCTATGGAGTCATAGGTACTGATTGGATCTTGGATGGGATTTGGGACCCTTCCCCCCAAAACCAAACATACAAAAAAAGTTAAGAAGATATATTAAGGAAATCCTAATAAATTATGGACTTTTCATTGATGACATTGTATCGGCATTGGTTCATTCATGGTGATGACTGCACCGTATTAATTTTGATGGTGGAATTAGCACAGCGCTGGAGATACAGTTTAGTGGTAAAGCACTGGAGATATGAATCGCTTGCCTATTGTGTGTGAGACCCTGGGCTCAATCCCAGTGTTGCCATCCAAAAGCAACCTGCAGTATTAGTTTAAATTTTGTGCAGAGAGACACACAGGATCTCTTCTTGCATCTTATTGGTCTTTCTGCAGATATGGACTGTTACAGAAAATAAAGTTAATGGAGTGTAATTGAATATGAGCAATAACTTAAAATATTTGTGACACAGCAGAATAATTAGATCTGGTTCTTCTCTAGAAGATGAGGGTAGCAATTGGTTAAAACAATGTGTTATCCATTTAAAAATGAGCAGAAACAATTTCTAGAAGATTATAAATTTCTAGCACATGAAAATGACTAATGATTTACAAGATGGAAATGTGTATGACCCTGATTTGGTTATCACACAGTGTATACTTGTGTGGAATTAACCTAATGCAGCCAATAAAGATGTGCAAATACAATGTCTCAATAAAAATAAACTGAGGAAATGAAATGCTAGTTAGTGCTTCAGATTCCTGAGTATGGAAATAAGATTCTATCTGCTGTTTTATTTTTTGAAATTAAAGATTTATTTTTCTTCTCAGATATGTAGATATAATATATATAATTTATATATATATTTAAAATACATATGCTCTCTCTCTCTATATATAGTATATATACAAACATTTAAAAATATGGTAGCACTGACTTGTAATCTCAACTACTCAGGAGTCTAAGTCGTGAGGATGGCAAGTTCACGGCAATCTGGGGCAATTTAGAGAGACTCTGTCTTAAGTAAAATAAGTACGTAAAAGGCCAGCCTTGCAGCCAGGAGCTGGAGGTAGGTGCCAGTGTTTCTGGGCATTTGAAGAAGGTTAGCTCAGTGTGAAACAACCCTGTAAATAAAACATGTATTTAGCTAAAATGTACACTTTTCTTGTCTGTATTTTATGAAAATCTAATGTACTATAACCCAATCTAAGTTAAATTACCACTAGCCTTAACTAAGGGAAACAAACTATCCTTGAAAAGACTGTGGGGTGAGCAAAGAATGCTATGGCACAGCTCTGGGTAAAGCTGGACCACCTGATGTACTTGGTTATAGTTGAAATAGGCTAAAATGACCATCACACAAATGGAGAAAGCAAGGGAACGACAGGGCTTTGCAGCTTAAGTACCAGCTCAGTATCTCCCTACATCCATTCTGTGTGTCCTTCTGTATGCTGGAGGCAGTGAGGTGAAAGTGTGGTCCTCATTCTGAGCTGTATCTTAGAAGCTGACATAAACTTTCTGTATTTCTATATGTTTTGTGGGAAATCCTGCAGAATCTTCCCTTGAAATAATGCTTGTTTACGACTTGGAACCGCTTGCAGCAGAGATATTAATTCAGGAAGCTTTTTCTCCTTTTTTCCTTTCTTCTTTTCTTTCCTTTCTTTCTTTCTTTCTTTCTTTCTTTCTTTCTTTCTTTCTTTCTTTCTTTCTTCCTTCCTTCCTTCCTTCCTTCTTTCTTTCTTTCTTCCTTCCTTCCTTCCTTCCTTCTTTCTTTCTTTCTTTCTTTCTTTCTTTCTTTTCCTTGTTCATTCTTTTTCTTTCTTCTTTCTCTTACTTCCTCCCTCTCTCCCTTCCTTCCCTCTTTTCTTTCTTTCTTTCTTTCTTTCTTTCTTTCTTTCTTTCTTTCTTTCTTCTTTCTTTCTTTCTTTCTTTCTTTCTTTCTTTCTTTCTTTCTTTCTTTCTCTTTCCTATCTTTTTCTTTATTTCTTTTTGTCTCCCTTTCTTTTTCTCTCACTTTCCCTCTCACACTTCCTTTCTTTCTCTCTCTTTCTTTTTTTCTGCCTCTATCTCCCCCTTCCTCCTTCTGCTTATCTCTGTGTTTCTTTTTTGAGTCACTCACTGAATCCTTCATTCAGTTGCTTCCACAGTTCATCTTACTTCAACCTAAGTCCAGTCATCCCTGCCAGTGGCCTAATACTATAATTTTAAGTCTTCCCTGAGGTTGTTTGAAACTGGTTCAAAATGACAAATAAAACTTTTGAGTGGTTCCTAAGGTCCTCCCTCCCAGACAGACCAGGGCCTCTACAGTGGACAGCCTCCTGTATTGCACTGATCCCAATATATCTGTAATCTTTGTCTATATAAAGAGACATTAGAACCTTTCCAATGGCTTGTGCAAGTCCTCCTTGGACACTAAGTAATGAGGGAATGAGGGAATGAGGGAATATATATATTTTATCTCAGTTCTGGAATGGCATCTGAGAGTCTAAGAATGGCCTTTGCATGACTTACAGGAGGTTTCCTGTTCCCAAATCCTACTTACAAATAAAAGCATTGGCACTGTGTAAGCCTCCACCTGTGGGGCAGGAATTTTGTGTAGCATTCAGTGCATGCTCTAGGAAAGAGAAGATTCTTTTATTATACATATGTTCACCAAACACCTGCTATAAATATCACAGGTTGCTCTGTATGTGTAGAAATAGCACTTAAGAAAAAAAAACACACACAAGATCTCTGCCATTGGAAAGCTTAGACTCAAATGCATGAGAATGAGCATTTTAGAGGAAGATACAACAAGCAAAGAGCAAATATATAGTATCTCAACTAGTGACATGTAGACACCGGACGGGTTTTCTCACTTTTCTATATGGCGAAGTTCCGATTTGGAAGGAAACCCCAATGTATGTAAAATCGTGTGGTATCAATAAATTAATGTCATTATAATTAAGATGTCTCTCACTGCAGCACATGTAATTTCTATTAGCTGTTAGCTGGATCCCTGGAGAAAATACTGAAGGAAGTAGGTCTTTCAGCTTTTAATCAGGTCCCTTAGGATTCTGAACTCCTGAAACCTCTTAGGTAATATTATTGAGTGGCTCTTTGTCAGTATCAGTGGGTATCTACCACTTTTGTTCTAGAGAGGACACTCTGGGCAAAGCCACTAGCAGCACTCACAGCTTCTCAGAGACTGGTGGTCTGGGGACTGTGTTCTGATTCTCTCAGTCCAAAACTCTCCCCAGGCACCAGCAACTGCAACAAAAGGAGGATTATTTTTCTGTGCTCCATACTCACAAAGCTTAACAGAGCAAGCTGCCTCTTACTCTCTGAAAATCAAAGAAGAGAATTATCAAGGGCCTGTTTTAAAGTCATGATACCAAAGGGTGGGTGTTAAATTGTATCTCTTCTTCTACACATCTTGCAAATCTTATCTGTGGGGTTCGGTGAGCTCTTGGAATGCCTCATCACTAGGTTTCCAAGATCCCCACTGACCCTGAGGTGAGAGGGGGACTGCCAAGGCAGAAGTGGAGGAGAGATGGTGCAGATCCAACAGTGGTCCCAGGCTTCCTGAAATCTGTCCTTCCAGAAACTGCCTTCTTTATCACTCTCAGTATTCATCTTTATGCCTCTGTCTTCTAAAATGGTGAAAACAAAGGCAAATGGAAAGGTAGGCTTAAGATCTTCCTCCCAATCTTTCTGTCAATCTGCATCTCAAGCTCTGTGCCCTGGGCCTGGGTGGATCAACCTGGTATCCCATTTTAATGTGAACATGTTGTTTTTTCTCTTGTTCTCACAGAAATGTCCCAGGGAAGAATGGCCTCAGGCAATGGCTCTTCAGTGACCGAGTTTGTCCTGCTGGGTTTAACACAACAGCCGGAGCTCCAGCTGCCTCTCTTCTTCCTCTTCTTGGGAATCTACGTGGTCTCCATGCTGGGGAACCTGGGCTTGACTGTGCTCATAGGTCTGAATCCTCACCTTCACACTGCCATGTACTACTTTCTCTTCCACCTCTCCTTCATCGATCTCTGCTACTCCTCAGTCATAATCCCCAAAATGCTAATGAGTTTTGTAAAACAGAACATCATCCCTTATGGCGAGTGCATGGCTCAACTATTTTTCTTCTGCTTCTTTATTATCAATGAGTGCTACATTTTGACCTCCATGGCCTATGACAGATATGTGGCCATCTGTAAGCCCCTGCTTTACAACGTCATCATGTCCCATCGGGTCTGCTTCATGATGACAGTGGGTGTGTATGCAATGGGTTATTTTGGTGCCATGATCCACACAGGGTGTATGCTGAGACTCACATTCTGTGACAGCAATGTCATCAATCATTACATGTGTGACATCCCTCCTCTCCTCCAGCTCTCCTGCACAAGTACTTCCATCAATGAGATGGTGGTTTTCATCATGGTGGGTGTCAACATAATAGCGCCTAGTCTCACCATCTTCGTTTCTTATACCTTGATCTGGTCCAGCATCTCCTCCATCCATTCCACAGGGGGCAGGTCCAAGGCCTTCAGTACCTGCAGCTCTCACATAATTGCTGTCTCTCTCTTTTTTGGAGCTTTATCGTTTATGTATCTTAAGCCTTCTACTGGATCTGTTGGTCAAGATAAAGTATCCACAGTTTTTTATACCATTGTGGGACCAATGATGAACCCTTTTATCTACAGTCTGAAAAACAAAGATGTCCACATTGCCCTGAAAAAGACTTTGAAGAAAAGGGCACTCTCCTAAATAGATCTGGTGTTACTGATAAAATTTTAGCTCAAGAATGTGAATTGTAAAATTGTGGAAGAGGCTTAGGTTGTAACTCAGTGGAAGAAGGTTTGCTTAACATGCACAAGGTTTGGGATTGTTTTTTTGCACTGCAAAGTAGCAACAATAGCAGCAACAACAACAACAATAAAAGAATCCACACATCTACAGAGAACAAAGTTATGAAAATAAAATGATACTATACAAAATTAATTTAATTGTAGATATCATTTCCAAGGTAAAGGGCATGTGGGAGAGGGTTAGATCATTATTCTCTCAGAGACAGGCAGGAGAATAGTTTATCATGTCATCTTTCCCAGTTTATTTTCAGTAAAATTTTTTTTCTGTTCATTTTTGTGGTGCTGAAGAACTAACACGTTTCCTCTCCTAGTAGTCTATAGAAATGATAATACTTAAGTAGACAAGTTGAAGAGTAAATTCACAAGTGGTAAGGTTGTAAGATTTTCTATCTATCTATCATCTATCTATCTATCATCTATCATCTATCTATCTGTCTATCTAATCCATCTATCATCTACCATCTATCTATCAATCATCTATCTATCAACTGTTTTTGCACTGCTGGTGATTCTGCTCAAGGCTTGCTAACCAGTTTCTTAACTGCTAACCTATGTGTCTTGAGCCCAGCCGTGAGAGTTTTGACTGGGACACATGGAGAATTCACTGAAACTGTTAAGGACATATTGACTCTGGTAGTCTCAGAGTTATTACTATGTTTATCTGTTTAATCATTGACTGTTAAATGCTTTTGAGGATTTTTCTTTGTGTTCTTCTGGAAGATTCTCTTCTCACTGTGATCTCATTTTCTAAGAATAAGAAGAGAAATAACCATTTAGAGTGTTCAGGACAAAGGGAACCTGCACTGGATTAATTTTTTGGACTTGAGGGCAGGAGTGTCAGTACGAGCACATGCTGTGTCTTCACTGGGAAGATGTTTACTTGAAATGTATGTTGGCAATTGAGTAAAAGTATTTTTGTCTTTTTTGTAAATATATTTTACAGCCTTAAGTTAGCAACTCTTCTTATGTGAAATGATCATTCTCATTTGTCTCAGAGTTTTACTTAGTACAAATAATGTAATTAATTTAATCAGCAAATTAAAAGAATTTAATAATCACAATATTCAGGGTCTGTTTGCATGTCAAAAACAGTGCTGAAAACAGAAGCTGTCCATACTCTCAGAGTATTTCTTCTCTAAAGTAATGTAGAAATGGAGGACAGGTGGGCATGAGGAAGACCGAAGCAGTAAGGGAATAGAGATGAACATAGGTACCAGAAAAATCCTGTAGAAAGTCATAAATTAAGCAGATGATAGTGAGAATAAGTGTGTGCTTGCTTTGGATTTAGTGGTCATGCAGGACTTTTCTGAAGAGATGGCCTGGAAACTTAGGTCTCAATCACCATCTTTAAAGAATGCCAAAATGTTACTCAGGGTACAGTGCATATTTGTTTAGTATCTATAATGCAATTTTACAGTTTTTGTAGGTATAACTTCAACTTAAAATATAGTGTAGAACTAAAATATAGTTATTTGACATACAGAAGAATATGGGTAGTAAATCAGTGAATATACATTTTAAAATAAATAAGTATATACATTTTGGATGTCTAGCGACCAACCCCAGGACCTCACCCACATTAGGGAATCCTGTACTACTGAGTTGCACACCCAAGAAAATCTACCTTTTTAGTGGAGTAGCCACTGTTTTATTCAGTGTTTATTCATTCAGTGGAAAAGAGCCATATGACAGAAACTAAGGTATCTTCAAGTAGCTGAAGCTAAGCTATACCTGTAGTCTGAGACACATCAGAAATGACTGTCATATTAAAAGCCATACACCTGAAGGGAGGATAAGTTGTTGAGCACTCTATAACATGGAAATGATGTTTATAAAGGATTTCTTTATTAAATATGAAACAAATTCTAAGCAACGTGTCTATCACATTACTGGACAGTGGACTGCTTCTTCCTCAGGGACACAAAAGATCATATCATGTCTTACAAATGTTGCTATTGATGTTTTGGTAAAAATCCATATTATGTATACCTTTTAGTGACTGGGTGATTTTTAAAAACTTACTTGCATTCCAAGCCACATGTTGTCCCCAGCACCTCAGGCTGGGAAAATAAAACAAAACCACAAAGCAAGCAAAAGAAACAAACAAATGAACAAACAACAAAATGGAAAGAGAAACAAAAACTCTGAAACTTTGAAAGAACTACATTTTATATAATGAAATAATTTTTTTCTTTTAAAAATTGACACATAATAATTGAACATGTTTGTGGGAGTACAGTCTGATAATTTGACATGTATTTTCAAACTAAAACGTAAATTGAGGCACATCAAACCTGAAAACAGAGTTCATTGAGACAACATAAGAATAATCATCCAGAAAGTAAACATGAACCTAATTGCCCAGAAAAAATTGTCTCCAAAATGGCATCTGAGGCGTCTACATTTCTAAAGATTAAGAATAAGGAAGAGGATGAAGAGGCAAGCAGAGGTGGTGGTTGAGGAGGAAGAGGTTGTTGCAGGGAGGAGGATGATATTATTACATTTGTTTTAGATGCATTCTGATTGTTGAGACAAAATACCTGATGCAGTTTCATAAAAGGAGATTTATTGGCTCACAGTTTCCAGTGAGTTTAATCCAAATCTGGCTTGCTCCAAGGCAAAGATGCACAGTGAAGGGTCGTGTTGGAGGATAGCTCTTCATTCCATAGTAGCCAGGAAGCAGAAAAAAGAGCCTCTGGGGACAAGAATATACCTGTCCAGGACCTACTCCCAGTGACTCACCTCCCAACAGTACATAAAGCTCCTAAACTCATCAGTGAGTTTAGCGCTACCATGAGTCCAGCACCTTCAAAATTCATGGGAATTTGGGGGAATATTTTATAACTAAACCACAACATTCTGTCCCTGACCCCAAAGACTCATATCTATCTCATTATGCAAAACACCTTTTTATTGCTACAGTTTAGTGTTGTTGAAAATTCTGAGTCCAAAAGTCCCCTCTGAGATTCTGGGAAAACCGTTAGCTGTGAATCCCTATAAAGTCAAGCAGAAAGTGAAATACTTTTGACATGTGGTACTACAAGGTAACATTTCCACCCCAAAGAGAGAAATAAGGGAATAGAAAAGGACTGAATCAAAGCAAGGTTGTAGCTTGGGGTGGCAAGATTAAATATTGTAGTTCCATGTACAGCACCTGGGGCAGGTTATAATAAGACATGAACCCTAAAAAGGCCTAGGTAGCCACACCCCTGCAGTATTGCTGGTTGCACCCCGCATGGCCTCTCTATTGAGCTAGCTCCACCCACTGCTTGTAGATCTCCACTGTGGCTCTTTGGCTTCCTTCATAGCATCATGTACTGCTGCTCAGGGGGACACTGTATTTTCTCCTAGGCTTTCCTTTAAAATCTGAGTGGAAGACTTTCTGATACCACAACTCGTGAACTTTGAATGCTTGAAAAACCAACACTTTGTGCATTATTCCAAGGTCTGTCACCAGCTTCAGCTGTAGCCAGGCACTCTGGAATCAGAGCTGCAAGGTCTCTGAGTGATGGCTGACTATGACAAAAAGGATTCTGGGTGTTATTCCTTCGGTGGTTGTTCCTAAGCAAGGGACCTGGGGGAAACTTCTCAAATGAAAGCTTTATAGTTCTGCATAATTGAGCCTGTCAAGTGTGGGGTCTTGCTGATTCCTGAGTTACCTGCAAGCCATCTTTTCTACTGTGTTCTTGGCTTCATTTTAGTACTAGTCATTTCAACAATTAAGCTCCCTTAGGCTCAACTTCATAGCTAATTTCTTTCTGGCCACCGGCAAAATTTTTGAAGTTATTCAGGTCTTCTTTTGGTTTTCAGTTATCACTGTAGAACTGGTTAGAAGCAATCAGTGGCATCTAAGACACAGCCTAAATGTTAGGTTGCTTTGAGACTTCCTTCACCCAATTAATTAGTCCAGTACCCTTAGCCTCAGTGTTTAAATTGACTGAAAGATGTTCTTTTGAAGTTGAGAAACATTTGTAGATTTTAAAATAATTACAAGATAATGATTAATAAAGCAGCTCAATATTCTAGTAAACCTAAAAACAGCATAAATTTGTAACACTTTAATGAAAATCTTACTTCATTCAAAAAGTAGAACTATTTTGAAATATTCAAATTTTCCTTCTAGAATTAGGGGAAATAAAGCTGCATATGTCATACAGAGTTCTCTTTCAATGCTAAGTATGATAATATCAAATTTGGTGGTTTTCCTGTCTGATCTACAGACATTTGTGACATCTGTTTTTGACAAGCATTCACAAAGGGACTACAGTATCTACAGACAACATTGAGCAGAATTAAATACAACTCTGTGGTTAACACAAGAAATAAAACCGATGTTATATTAATGCAGAGATGCCAAGCTTTTTGCCGCATATGTCACCCATTGAAATATGCAGGTCCAAGTGAGGAGTCATTGCTTTTGAAAAAAGTAGCCTTCAAGTCCCTGAAAAGACTCACACCCACATCTCAGAAGTGTTATATATAGCAAAGCTAGTGGAGGACTAATGATATATTTCTCACCCATGTGACCTCCAAAATTGATAATTTTTGCAGTTAACTGAAAGCAAGGGTAAGTAGAAAGCTTATTTATATTTTATGTTGGTTGCACTTTGTGTTTCCCTTTGGAAGATTACATTTCTCTTCCTTTCTCTTTCCGGGTGAGAGTAGAGATGCTGAAGATGCCCACAACATCAAAGTCCTAGGTACCAAACTCCTGTGCTCTTCCCCTGTGGTTCACTTCTGTCTGTGTAGGAAATTGCTCCATCTGGTTATTAGATTCCTCTGGAAGGATCAGGGAAAGACAAAAGAATGCAGTCACTGTTTAAAATAATAAAATATGCATTGATCCATAAACTTTGTTTACTTTTAGGAGTATTATAAATAATTATTGACATTAAAAACAACAGTATTTTTTAGATAATATTTTCAGTACTCTATTGTGTTTAAAGGAGGATTAGAACATGAATTTTAAAGAGACAAAAAGTATCAATTTCTAAAATTTTTAGTTATGATAATTTATTTCTTTTAATACTATTCATATTTCTTCATCCTAGAGATGAGTGTTAAAAGAATGTGATATTTAAAGAGAGACTGAGACTTTAGTTTGTGCTCAGCTAATTATGCATATATCAAGGAAGTTATGATTTTATAAGACTGAGACAACTCTTAAATAACTAAAAACTTATCTTATATATAAGAGTGCTCTAACAACTTTTGTGTGTAATAAAAAGGTGTAGCTTATGTAGTTCTATAAAATTCAAAATAATTAAGATTGACTTCATCCACGTTGTTTCTTCTGAAAAATTTTGAATCTTGCTGAAGATATTTTATTTTTCTCTTTTTGCTCTTGCTTAGTAATTCCTTTTTGCTCTTGCTTAGTAGTACCTTGAGAACCAGTTTAACTTAATATGTTTATTTTGGTAACATAAATTTTATAAAACCTTGGTTTTATTGTTTTGAATTGGTGTATATTTGGCTTCGTGCTCTTTTGCATAAATTTTGAGTCATCCGACCTGGGTTAAAGAGCTGGTTGTTGAGCGGAGGTGACCCACTAAAATTCTTCACAGACTCCCATTGTTTATACCTACATTTTTTCCACAAGTGCCTTTTCCCACTTATTGCTGTGCTGTACACTTTCACAAAGAGCAGTGATGGAGCATGTTCTGTGTTCATTTGCCTTTGATAGATCATAAGAACTGGAAAATCTGAGTGCTCAGTCTTTATTTTTAAAGGAGAAGGGAGACCTGACAATTTAAAAGAAAATTTCTAGAAAATCAATCTTCATTGTAATCCTAAGACCCTTGCTCTTGAAAAATTTTCCACGAATCACCAGATTTGGTTTTGTGTCAAAACAAGACTTCCTGTTCTTAAACTTACTATTGAAGTTTGAATAAACTACTCAGCAGTTAAATGGAAAATTGTTGTTACAACTGGATGGACCTGAAGGGCTTTAGGCTGAGCTAAAAACTTCTAAGAGGTTATACATTGTGTGAGTCCATTTATCATCCTCCAAATGACCAAACTGTGGAGAAGGAGATCAAGTTATTGGTAGTCAAAGGATGGAGATGAGAATGGGAGGGGATAGGAATAACTATACAGAGGTCGTCAGAGTTCCTTCATGGGGATGGAGCAAGGCTTTATCTTGATGATTGAGGAATTTGCCTAAATTATAACATACATGGGTATGAATGGCAAAGATTTACATATAGATCCACATAAACACAACTGTGTGTGTGCAGTGGTTTGAAGTTAATAACTGGCCTACTTAACATTATGGTACCAAAGTCACTATTCAAGTCCCACACTGGAGAATGATGACACAATGGGCAGAAGTTGGGTGAAGAGTTTGGGTGAATTTCAATATTGTTAAGGGTATTTTTGTGAATCTGTATGAATTTAAAAAGTAAAAATGGATGCTTTGTCATGAGCACAAAACATAGTCATATGCAGAGAGAAAATATAAATCATGTTTTCTTGAAATCGTAGTCAATGAACAGTAATTTTTTCAGGCAGATTATATTTTAATTTAATATGAAGAAGGACATATTGAATCAGAAGAAGCCAAGGGAATGATACTGTCATGAAATAAAGGATTTTGTTATTTTACACAACTTTTAAAATTAAAATGTAATAAGAATGAAAGCAAAACATACATTGTTCAAATACTGATTACTTAAAGGGGTGTGAAATATTAAAAATAAGCATAACAAAAATAATTAAACTCTGCATTAAATTTTATGAAAACTAACATGTTATGTATAATTAGTAAACATTTTAATGATGTTAATTATATTTAACTCTTTATGGATGAGAACAGAGGGACTTTTAATCTGTGCCTAGAGACTGCAAAATCCCTCTAAGGAAGTTCACAACACTGTCATGAATTAGTGTGTAAACACTGATACTATTATGTCTTTCTTTCCTAGTTTACCACCACGGTGAGCTCAGAGGAGATACCTATTCCTAAGTCTCTTATCAGTTCCAAAATAATTATAAAATGCAAGCATGTGCCATGCACTCTGTGGCATGGTGTGTATGATGTGAGCTCTGTGGCTGTTTCCACATCTGTTTGGCAAATGCATAACTAGAAGTTTGATTTTCACTGTAGGATGGCTGCTGGGACATTCGGCTCATGAGATTAGTGGGAAGACTCCGCTGCTCGTCAAGGAAGAAGGCTAACAGCTTCTGGTCAGCTCTAAGAGCTCCAAAGCCGGTTTCTCCTCGGGACAGTGGAAGTAAGTGCACGGAAAAGTTAGCACTTAGCTCCTGAGCGAAAGAGGGGTGACTTAATCCACTCTTTATGTTTTTTTTACTCTCCATATGGTTGAAAAATGAGGAAAACTGTTGTACTGAATAGCAAGGAACTCAGCAGTATGGAGTGCTGACTGCACTGTCCGCATTTACTTGTTTTAAGCATGGTGTGTTGGCTTCAATCTTAACCTGGTGCCAAGTTCCAATGGCATCCCCAGGAGACAGATCAAGAGCACAGCAGTATAAAAGTATCAAAGGAGAAATTTGCCTGTTTTTTAAAAAAAAATTGACATGTACCATGCATTTAGGAATTTGTGTATCTCTTACTCTGCTATAATTGAGCATAGTTTCAAATACAATAATATCAAACATAACACAATAGTATAAAGCCATGCATAGAGTGAAAGAATTACGGGGCTTTCTGAACCGAATAACAGAAAATGTTCAATGGGTACTATAATATCTCATTTTTGATAAAAAAGAAAAAAAATTGTTTGAGCTATCACACATATTCAAATTCCAATAAGACACAATGTGATAGAACCAGTGTAAGAGATATGGTGTTAGCTATTGTTGATCTCCAGTTGACTTAATGTAAAGTACTGTGTTGCCTATGTTGTCCTGTTCTGATCTGCTCTGTACTGCCCCCTTTTGTTTTATTCTCTTTCAAATTAAAAAAAAAGGAATTTGTGTAATAGAAATAAAGTTTGTTAAATTTTTCAAATTTACCACTCATATCATCAGTGGTCATATTAGGATTCTTTTTTGTGCCTTTACAAAAGATTACTGAAAGCACACCCAGACCCCTATCTTTATCCTCTGTCTAGCTGGAATAAAATAGAGCAAAGTATGCAGAGACACTGGAGTGTGTAATCATGTATCTTAAACCTCCACTGACGGACCTATAATTGAGGTCATGGAATTTGGTAACAAACTAATCAGAATCTCTCCAGACTGCCAATCTGTAGAGAATACCTTTGGAGTACTTTCTTTTTGTTGGCTATTACAAGGGAATGAGGATTGTAGTAGATTAATGGAAACATAAGTAGAAAGTAGGAAGTGAAAGGCCGGGTGTTGACAGGTGATTTTCAAGACAAATTCATCCTACTGAAGTTCATCATCAGGCACACTGTTGCCTCATCCACTCCACCTGTGTCTTCTAGCAAAGACGGGAGCAACTGATAGTCATACTTACTCATGTAGAGGAAAGAGTGATTCGAATGTTGAGCGGGATGGTGTGGTAATACATCCAGTGGCCATAATATAGAGGAGACTATGTTTAAATTTGGTCAATCCTCTTTCCATTAATGAGAGTTGGGAGAAGAGCTGGGTGTTTTATTAATAAAATTCTCTTCTGTTCTCCTAGATTTTCAACAATGACAACATTTTCTGGAAATGACTCCTTAGTGATTGAGTTTCTTCTTGCTGGACTAACAGATCGCCCAGAGCTCCAGATACCCCTCTTTTATCTGTTTCTAATGATCTACTATGTCACTCTGCTTGGCAACTTAGGTTTGATCGCTCTGATTGCTGTCAGTTCTCACCTCCACACCCCCATGTACTATTTCCTCTTCAACCTCTCCTTCATTGATCTCTGTTATTCTTCTGTCTTCACTCCAAAAATGCTGATGAACTTTGTCTCAAAGAAGAATGGCATCTCCTATGCAGGGTGCATGGCTCAGCTGTTTTTCTTTCTCTTCTTTGTCATCTCTGAGTGCTACATGTTGACTGCAATGGCCTATGATCGCTATGTGGCCATCTGTCACCCACTGCTGTATAAGGTCACCATGTCTCAGCAGGTCTGTTCTGGGCTATCTCTTGCTGCCTATGCAATGGGCTTTGCTGGAGCCAGTGCTCACACAGGCTGCATGCTGCGACTGACCTTCTGCAGTGCCAATGTCATCAACCATTACTTGTGTGACATCCTGCCCCTCCTCCAACTCTCTTGCACCAGCACCCATGTCAATGAATTAGTAGTGCTCATTGTGGTGGGTGTTAATATCACAGTCCCCAGTGTCACCATCCTAATGTCTTATACTTTTATCATCACAAGCATTCTGCACATCAAATCTACACAGGGAAGATTCAAAGCTTTCAGTACCTGTAGCTCTCACATCATTGCTATTTCTCTATTTTTTGGGTCAGCAGCATTTATGTATCTTAAATATTCTTCTCCTGACTCTATGGAACAGGGGAAAATTTCTTCTGTTTTTTACACTAATGTGGGGCCCATGCTCAATCCTCTGATCTACAGTTTGAGGAACAAGGATGTCAAAATTTCACTGAAGAAAGTCAAGATTAAAATCCAGAGGAGGTACATATTCTAATCAGAAGCAATAATAAGGTGAGACAATGGAAGGACATTAAATTTTTATTGCTATTTTTGGTGAATACATTTTCTTTATTCCCATGTCACTTTTATAGATAAGGTTTTTTGTTATTTTCAACTTATCCTTTATCATATGGATGGTCCTTTTTATTGTCATTTATGTGTATCCTGTATTTGTATCAAATTTTCTAAATAACTAATAGCATGTTTAGCAATGAGTGCATACACAAATAATCTACACTCTTGCTTAATGCCCCTTTGTTTCTGTGGTTATTCTTAATGTAGAAAAATAGAGAGTTTTGCTTTTTCATTTAAAAACAGAAATTAGATATAAGATAGAATAATTTTATTTCTTTTTTATTTTTATTTTTAATTTTTTTTAAATTTTATTTAAAGAGAAAAAACAAAACAAAACAAAACAAAGCAGAATATAAAGGGCAGCAACAATACAGAATTCCAAGGAAAAAAGGAAAAGAACAACAACAAAAGAACCTAAGAAATTATTACTTGACAAATTACATACTGATTTCTTGGAAATAGTTGTTCAAATTACAAAGTTAAAACATGTAAAGTAGACATCCAAACAGGGAGACTATTAACAGTTCTGCTCCACGATCTGACAAAAACAGCAATATGGTCATCCATCTTACCCACTCAAATATACATGCAATTATATAAAAAGGGTAAAATTACACACAACAATACAGAACAAAGCAGATCACAAGAAAGCAATGTAAGAGACAAAAATGTCAAAACTAGACAATCGGAGATATTCACTCTCTATCATATTGGCTCTTGTTTTCTCCCAAATAGTTGTCCATATTGTCACATACAGGGAATTCACATGAAACAACCTAGTATGGAATTGATCTGAGCAGGACGAGGAGGGCATTTCAGGTCTTCAAGACCAGACATTAGGGAAGCCAAGAATGGCTCTCATAGTATCTCTGATTCTCCTCAAAACAGCTGTCCATACCTTCATATGTGTTGAACTTAAACAAGGCAAAGCAAGCTAAAATCACTTTAAAAAAAAGAGTGATAGGTTTGCTGGACTTCACATCATGACATTATGGAATCAGCACTGGGTATTGTAGTGTCCCTTTTTCTTCAAAGTAGTTGTTCATTTCAACATGTGTTATATAGTTGGTTCTTGTAAACTGTTTATAAGCTCTACACATGCATGAGTCTCTACATGTATATCTATCCTTTCTGTATTAGAGGGAAAAACAAAACAAAGCAAGACAAAACAAAACAATTCCTAGAAAAGCATGAAGCAAAGGTCATATAAAACCACAACACAAGGTGATCTACAATGGTTACCACAGTGTCTCAGCAGAGTATAACAACATTAATAAAAATGAAGCATTGGAAATATTATAAGACTTCAAAAGCAAGTGATAATCAAACCAGAGTGGGTATCTTAGTGAATCTTGTCATCTTCAGTGTAGTTGCCTATACTCTTAGACTTGATGCTATCAATCATAACAGATTTAAATAAAATCAGTCAATACAAAGTAGCAATCTAACAACCCAGATTCAAATAAGATCAGTCATAATAAGACAGTATAGTTATAAAGGGCTTCAGTTTAAGTTGATAGGAAATTAGGGATGATTACCATGATATGTCCTCTAATTTTTGGGATAGCTGACCATGTCCTCAAGTCTAGTGTAAGTAGACAAACTGGAACAGCACATAATCCATCCAAGCAGAGTGGTGAGAATAATGTAAATTTTAAATCTTGTTACCCAATTAACAATATGCTCTGCCTCCCTTTTTTAGACAATTCCTCGCCTTTCACTCCCATGGGTTGCACTGCTTGTTTTGGGTCCCACTGCCTCCCTATATAGAGCATCTCAATGGACCCTATCTCCTGATCTACTCTGCCTGTGTTTCTCTCTGTTAATATTTCAAGGCCATCTATACTAGAGATTACAGACAATCTTCTCTGCCTTATTTCTGCTCTTCTTTTTTTCTACCATTGGTTGTCTATTTTTCTGTTCCACTCCACTGTCTGCCCCGTTCCCTGAGGCCTCTCTGCCACTGTTCCTGAAATGCTTGTATTCTTGTTCTCTCTCTCTCTAAAATGTCCTTCAGTATTTTTTGTAGGGTTGGACTGGCAGTCAAAAATTCTCCTAGTTCCTCTTTGTCATGGATGCATATTGTTTCTCCATTAGGTTCTAGAGAGAGTTTTGCAGGATACATCAATCTAGTCTGGAGGTTGTTCTCCTTCAGGGCTTGAATTACTTCACTCCAAGCTTTTCTTGACCTGATGGTCTGTGTCGAGAAGTCTGCCGTGATTTTGATGGATTTTCCTTTATTGGTGATCTGTTTCTTTTCTCTGATGGCTTTTAATATTCTGTTCTTATATTGAATTTCTGGGATCTTGATTATTATGTGTCTGGGTGTAGCTCTGTTTGGGTTGTAGGTGGTTGGAGTTCTGTATGCTTCATACATCTGCATATCATTTCTTTTTTCTATGCTTGGGAAATTTTCCTTAATAATTTCTGTGAATAACCGTTGTGATTCCTCTGTTTTGATTCTTGCTTCTTCAATCACACGCTTTATTCTTAAGTTATAGATCCTCTTGTCGTCTTCCAGTCATGGTATCTTTGCTGCATGCTCCCTTCTTATTTAAAAGAGATCTTCCCTTTCATGATCACTCATTGCAAGCCTGTGTTCAATTTTTGATAGTCTATCTTTGGTTTCTTTCAAGCAGTTTTGGCTGCTTTCTACAGAGTCTTTAGTTTCCTGATAATCTCTTTGAATGTGCTTCATGAATTCTAGGTTTTTTCTGTATTCTTCATTAAATTTTTCTCTCCTTTTGTGTTCCTTCATTCTTCTGTCTGTGTCTTCTTGAGAGGTACCCAGCCTTTCTTTTATTAATCTACTTATCTCTTGTTTAACTTGAATTAATATTTTAGTTTTGGTCCTGCTTATGAGGTCCTGAAGATATCTCTTTATGTCCGCTAATGCTGTGTTTGATGTTGCATTTTTGCTGCCCTCAATCTTTTGTATTTACCTCTCCTCTATCAATGTTCTCAGGATTGGGGACTGGGTTTTTTTTCTTATTTCTCCCTTTTGTCATGTTTTTGGTTCCTTCCATACAAGTGTACAGTGTAATTCCCAGACCCTTTCTTGTTGGTTAAGGCACCTCTAGAGGGTGCAGGGTAGGAGCTGTTGCCCTCTTCAATAGGCTATCAGAGATTAGAGTTTAGGCACTGGCAGTGTGCGCTGGCTCCTCCCCTCTAGGCCAGTCAACCTTTGCAGGCCTTCACTGGTCAGTGTGTGCCAATCTCAGGGAATTAATTTGTAGCAACCCACTGGGTCCTGGCCAGGGGCACGGCCCAATCCAAGCAGATTCCACCAATGCGCTCAGCGAGGGGAGAAACCAACTGAAGCCACTTTCTTATGGAGTTAGGGCTGTCCTGCCCAAATCCAACATGTCTTCCAGCCGGTTTCCCCTTTCCAATGGGAGGGTCTTTTTCCCATCACTCACCGTGTGTTGATGCTGGTCCCCCAAAACTGCTGGGCTCCCTGACCTCTGATTTCAGCACGGCTGTGGTGTGAATTCACGGTGCCTCTGGGTGGCTCACGTGCAGGGCTGTTCAGCTCCATGGTCTGGTGTCTCAAGCCAGTCTCAGTGTGCGATTTCTAGGTCAGTTCTCCAGCAGGGATTCAGGCAGCTCGAGGAGTGTGCCATGCTTGCTGATCTTAGCTTCTCTTATGGTAGCCCCAGCACCTCATATTCGAGTGGTTTTTTGCACTTTAGTTTCTTTGTGGGTTTTGAGAGTCCATCTCTCCCTGTTTGGGTCTCTCCATGTGTTCTATTCTGGCATTTGAACTGTCTCTCTCAGAGAGGGTCCCTCTCCTGCTACCTAAGAAGTCTGCCATCTTTGGACTTCCCCTCTACTCAATTCTTGTACTTCTCATTTCTTAGATGTCAGGATTATATCTTGGTCTGGGGCCTTCTTGACTGATTCTTGCTCCTATCCATTTTATACTACATCAGTATTTAGCATGATAACTATCTGTGGAGGCTTATCATTTCTTGGCATCTCTTTCTAAGCAGACATTCCAGCTGTCTAGATGAGGAAATGGTTGTGTTGCTTGCCTAATACCACAGAGATAATGATGTTGAATCTAGTTTTCTTAACCTATTATACATTAAAAAAATAGAATGGAATGAAAAAAGATATGAGAATCACAAGCAGTAGAGAGAAGTTTGGGCAACTTTTTCAGGATGAGCCCGACAGTAGGCACTGTAATTAAATAATGTCCTGAACCCAGATGCCTATAGGAGAAAAATGACCTATATGACTTTTCCTCCCCCTCAAATATATGAATCTGCAAAAGTTTTATTTTAGACTAGGACAAATAGGATGTTAGAAGAAATAGTTCATATCAATCTTTTTATAATGTTACACTTTTTTCTAGGAAGGTGAGACTGAGTTCACTTTAAGCCTTTCTGGTGAGACATGCCCATTTACTACATTTCCATAGTAGTACAAGGCATTAGATATTGTGGCAATATTTATGAATAATATCTTAGTTTCCATAAATATTGCCACAATAGGGAAACTACGATATTATTTATAATAAAAACAATAGAAAATTGTGCTCTATGAACGATTCTGCTTACATATGTTACACGTGACATAAAATATCTTTTTTCCATGGTCACTACATTAAATAATTTGGTGTCTATTTTCTTCCATAATTCTTTCCTAGTCAGAGAACAATGATTCATTATCACTGTAATGTTTATATCTATATAAAGTTACAGTGATATTTGAAAGATTTTAAAACTGCATTTTTAAAGAATAGCCTTAGAAGAAAATGAGAGGTTATTAGTCAGTTTCCAATCACTGGGACAAAATACCTAACACTGATAATTTGGAAAAGGAGATGTATATTTTGGCTTACAGTTTCAGTTATTTTAGTCCATGGTCATTGTGCTCCTAGGCAGAAGAACCAAGGTGAAGGGTATGGCAGAGTGAAGCTGCTGGTGTGATGGTAACTAAGGAACAGAAAACAAACAGAGGAGCCTGAGATAAAAACACATTCATTCAGGTGATGCCCCTAGTTACCTTCCCTTTCTAACTGGGGCCTATCTCCTAATGTGAGACTTTTGGGAGACATTTTAGAGCTAAACTATAAGAGATATCTTCAAAAATTTACTTCAGTCTGATTAAAATTACTGCAGTGAGAGGATTTATATTTATTATAATTTGCTTCACTATTATAATTTGTTTAAACTTTTATCCCTCTGATTCTGAATGTTTCATGTTTACTTGTGCTGTTTTGTGTGTATCAGTCAGAGCCCAGTTAAGATGAATTATTCACACTGGTTTGAATTTCACTTGAAAGCATTTATTTTAATACATACATCTACTATTTTCATAAAGACTTGTCACCAGGATAGTGCACACTGGCAAAGAAAACAGAGCCAGTGGTGATCAGGAGGACTTGGTATTGCTGGTTAAGCTTGTGTTTCAGGTGGAGCATGGCTTTCAGCCCAAGAATCCTGTCGCTGCATCTTTCCGCCAAAGCTTCACCTGCTTTCTCTGTGAGATATATAGTTCCACTTCTAGATTGCATAGGCTTTTAATGGAATCTGAGGCAGTTACAATGGGATTATTCCAATAATGCACAAGCTTTCTGAAAATCAGAGGGCATTTTTTCTTATTTTGTAACATTTAAAGTGAAAAAGCGAAACAGATTCTAATTGATTTTGAAGTTAAGCGCATACTGTATATTTTAACAGCTAACACCCACCTTCATTATGACTCTTCTGTTATGTTAATGAGTTTTCTATTCTTTAACATCTTATTAATAAAATAATACACTTTATGTTCTTTTGTACCTAGGTTTTGTGTTCAGCACAATGCTGTTTTGTGTTACAGCCATGTTGGTGAATATATAAAAACATTATTTGCTGAGAATTCACCCATTGAATATATGTTTATTAAATTATCTTTTATTGTTGAAAATTTTACTAGTAGAAATAAAATTTCAAAGAGTATTCATATACAAGAAATTGTTTTAGAGTTATGTGGTAATTTCTCTTGGATCTTTTTCTTTTGCTCTGTTTGTGTGTTTACTTGTATATTGTAATTTCTATGGCACAGACTACAAGTATGTTTAACTTAATCAGAACGTTCTAATTTTTTTCAAAATATGTTTCCAATTTTATTCTCTTAATAGTGGTATATGAGGGTTCTAATTGTTTCACATACATCTACACATTAATACTGTCAATTTTAATTTTACCCATCATGATGTGTATAAAATAAAATCTTATTGTGTTGTCAATTTATATTTCCATTAGAATAAAAGTTTCTAAAAAAAAGAATAAAAGTTTCTGAAGTAATTAAATATATATTGATTAGGCTATGGTACTTTACAGAAAAATAATCTAAAAGTTTATTCTTAATATGAAACAAGAAAGGAGTAGAACACTTTGTTTATGGATGACATGATAATCTGTGGAAAATTCTAAAATTGACATCAAGCATAAAAAATGAAACAAGGTAGAATTCCTGAAACTCATAAATGACTATAGCAAGGATACAGAATACAAACCTAATATATGATAGTTGCTCCTATATGCCAGTTATAGATAATTGGATTTAGACATTTAAAATAGAATATCATTTGTATCATCAGCAAAAACAAGGAAAATGTCTACTCATAAGATATGTATCTATTTGTATAAAACTATAAAACTGAAAAAGTAATTAAAAAGACATAAAAAGCGTGAGATTTCTTAAGAATTTCAAAAATTGATAATGTTAACATGTCAATTCTTGTTAACTTGACATGTGATCAATCCCAACGAAAATTACAGTGTATTATGTTGTTAATCAAAAACATGTTTCTAAAATTTATATGGGAAAGCTAAAAGACTCAGAATTTCAATACTATACTCAGAAAGAAGAAGAATGCTGGGTTGACACTATCCAAATTCAAGACTATGTATACAATTATAGTAATTCTAAAAATGTGGTTTTATAAAAGGATTGGCACCTAGATCAATGGAACAGAACAGAGAGAGAAGAAACAGATCCAAGCTGTCAACCAGTATTTGACAAGAAGCTTAGTCATTCAATGAAAACCAATAGTTTTTAAAAAAATAAATAGGACTTGAAAACTTGGAGGCATATGTACCAAAACAGAATAAAAACAAGAACCTCCTCACCAAAAGCTGCATAAAGAACATACAACTTTTCACACACATGGGTGCACATGTGCACACACACAGACACACACATGCCTATATCAGACACTCAGAGGAACTTTTAAAGCAGTTTGTTTTGGTTAGTGTCTGGATGTACCCCCAAAGCCTCATTGGTCATGGGAGGCGGGCTTTTCAGAGGCAGCTTAATCTAGAGTTTGTGATTGGTTCATTGTCCAGTGCTGGGATTGGCGGTGTGAGTGCTAGACCCACTCTAGGGAGGGCAATCTGCATATAAGAGAAGAAAAGAGAGGCTTGCTCCTCCGTGTTGCTCTTTTTGCCTTTGCTGTCATTGACCACTATTAACTGTTGCCCTTCTGCCATGTCACCCTGCCTTGAAGCCAGCTGATTATGGACTGAAACTTCTACGAAGCGTGACCTAAATAAAGCTTTCGTCTTTTAACTTTTGAGTGTCAAGAATTTTGTCTCAGCAATAAGAGAAACGTAACATAGATAATACACCTAAATATAAAATGCAAAATCATAAACTGCTAGAATTCATAAGAAATGATTTAGGTAACACTGGATTTGGTAATGAAAACACAATGACGCAGCAAAACTTAGAAAGAAATAATTGACAGATTGAAGTTTATTAAAATTAGGCATTTCTCCTTCACGAGCAATACTTTTAAGGGAATGAAAATTGGCTCAGAAGAAGAAATATATTTGCAAAACACACATCTAATCAAGGACTTGTATTGACAATATGCAAAGAATACATATAACTCACAAATAGCGATAGAAAAAATATAATGAAAAAAGTAGATCCAAGATATACTGATCTTCATTGGTCATCGGAGAGTTTCAAACTATAACTACACACACCACTACACACTCATCAGAAGGGCTAAAAGTTAAAGACTAACAATACCAAGGGTTGGCAAAAAGGTGGAAAACTATAAAACATCCATTACTAACGAGAATGAAAAATGACAAAGTGTGTTTGGACAGGAAGTTGACAGTTTCTCATAAAGGTAAACATGGTCTTATGATGTATCTGTTCCAAGATATTTACTGATTTGACTTGAAAATGTAATTCTGTACAGAAACTTATATGTGAATATTTATATGTTCATGCTTGTCAAAAACTCAAAGCAACCCCTGTGATATGATTATATATGGGAATACAGGGTCACAGGAGGATACTTAATTGGATATGGCTAAGTGGAAAAGCAAGCCTTAAACATCTGGTACACATGATTCCAATTGGATGACACTTAAAAGGAAAACTATGAATGCATAAAATTATCAGTGATTGCTAGAGTTTTGGAGAGTTGAGGAAGGAATAAATAATGGTGGACACATGACAGAATGCAAATTTCAAAATATGTAGAACTCTAGCATGAAGTGTGATTCTTAATAAGATCAGGGAATGTTGGAAAGAAGTACACATTGTGAGAGAATCTAACTCTATTGAAAACCAAGAAACAATTTCACTGAACAATATAGAGGAATAGATACTGACATCAGGAATTTTGCAAATGTATAAAAATATAAAATTAAACCAGAAATAACTCTCCAAGGGACTGTCCCTAGTTAATGAATATTTTCCTTTGTGGGTACAAATTAACAATTCTGATACTACTATATGTGGAAGTGAATAATTAAGTAAAGGTAGCAGTTGTCAGTCAGGCTTCTAACTAATGAAGCAGAAACCTACAGACAGGGAAAAGAGGCTACAACAACCTTTGTGGTACTAGGTTTGAAAATATTAGTAAAACTCATGTTTATTTAATTCACAACTATTCCATATGGTTCCATATGTAAATTCTTATAGGTATGTGTGCTTACCTGAGTTAGAATACAAACACTTTTCATTTTGTCAACTGAAGGGACCTAAAGAAATGAAACTACAGTAGCAATGAGTACATCTTCCTGTAAGATATGGTCTCCCAATACTACTGTCACTGGAAGGGGTCTGAGGAGGTCCCTGAAATACAAGATGGGGACTTTAATACACCCCACTCATAGGTAGGTCATAGATTTTCTGACTTCTGTCATAGAAAAAGAATTATCAAGGTATATTAGGAAAATGTGCAAAGAGGGTTATTAGGTGGAATTTTAACTATGCACTCACACTGCAGGCACTCGAGAGAGAGGTAAACTAAGGTCTGAGGTTGGGGGCTTTATGTGGTCTTGGGGGTGTCCTCAGGTGGGTGATCTAGGTCATATGTTCATATTTTTTGCTACCCATGTGGGAGGCTACATTGGAATGCAAACTGAGACATGCTGGCCCATTAATGTTGCTACCTATAGTGTGTGAGGAAAGGACACTTTATAGGTGAAAAGCACAGGCTGAGAGCTATAGTTTAAAGGCTTACTGTGTATATAAGACCCTTGGGAATTTTTTTTGAAGTGAATTTTCTCTAGAGGAAAAAGTCTGCATAACATTTGAATCCTGAAGTTGTAGTTTTTCTTAAAAGTATTGTCGAAAATTACAAGTACAAAATTATATTTTTTATACAATGCGGTACTACTCAGCCATAAAGAATTATTAAGCTGAAGACTTTTATAGGTAAATGAATACAACTCAAGAGCATACTCATAAATGAAATAAATCTGACTCACATATGTAAATATCATACTGTCTACCTAGTGTGAGAAACTGAAAGAGTAAATAAGACCCAAAATGTACAAGAGATATTGTAAAATGGGAAGAAACTATTCAAAAGGAAAGAGAAACCAGGATGGAGGAAAAGAGAAAAGAAGGAAAAGCAAAAAAAGAAAAGATCTATCTATCTATCTATCTATCTATACACACACACACACACACATATCACACACATATTTAAGATACTTACACTACTAATTACTCTATGTTCATTGAAAAGAAATGTTTGTGCAAATATTGTAATATTGTTTGGGCAATTTAGTGCTTATATCTGAACTCTGAGTCATTTAAAGCTAATGATATGTGAAGTATTGACCACTGTTACTCTCCTGTTGGTTTTTTTCTGTAAATAAAATTTAAAAAGAAAATTACAGTTTTCCTTATTAATCTGTTACTATTATTTCTCTTCTACCTTACTGCTATTCAAAAAAAGAGAATTAGAACTTTTTGTAGAAATAGCTGATTCAAAGGCTGGGGAAGGGACCAGCCACAGTGATTCCAGTGTCTCTTATGTGTGCAAAATAACAGCGAAACAACACACACACACACACACACCACGTTGAAGGGAGATGCCAGTGGGTCAGATAGAACAGCTAAGAGGTTCCAGTGGTTGAAGCTAGGAAGGTCTGAGCAAAATGTATGAAGAGTTATAATTCATTGCATTAAATGAGTATCTATAAATTTGAAGTAATATGAATATATCACTAAATAAATTATTAACACAAGGATAATACCATGGGAAAAATACACGGAGGATTGATGACATGAATAATACAAATAATTAATCAAGGTAGGTATTAGAATAAACATAAAAGTTTATTTGGACCAGAGAACACTGTCAAGGTGACAGTATCAAGTTTCTAGGAGACAAATCACACTATCGGAGTGAGAGATGGAGGTCTTTACAGGAGTTTGAGGGTGCGGTAAAAGAGTCTAGGCAGCAAATGTGATTAAACAATGTCTATTTCCAGGTCACTTCTCATCTTGCAAACCTTCTAGGATGCCTGCACTGTGTCTAACACTATATGTTGAACATTGAAATTTGACAAGGTCATTTCCTCCAGTTTATAGAAGGCCGCTTAGCTTCAGGTAAGGTCTGGTCCAGTGCTGTGAAACCACGGCCCGCCTGCATGCTGCAATGGGCTATTGTATCATTGAGAGCTCTAAAAGGTTTCCCATCACTGGTCTATACATGTTAAATATTAGAAAGATCTGTATGAAATCTATGGAGATTCAGAAAAAAAGGAGACTTCTTTTTGGGCTTAGATGTAAAGTCCACATTTCTGCCCAGCTTTGATTTGAACTCTTATGTGCTTTCCCATTTCTTATAATTAATTATTGTATCTTTAATCTTTAGCAGTGTTGTATTTTGGGGTTATAAACAAAAATAAATTACACACTAAAATTAAATTAAGAAATCTGGATGCATGGTATACACCTGAGTGGTATACAGCTATAGGGGAGGCTGAGGCAGGAGGATCACTGAGTCTAGGAGTTTGAGACCATGAGGACAACATAGAGAGGCTCAGTATCAAAATGAAATATCTTTTGATGAACTTCATATCTTTTCTTCTTTTCTTCCTGTCATTCCCTTTCTTTCTCACATGCCTCCCTTCCTGACCCTGTCTTGTAAGTGGAGATAAACTCTGTTATTTGGCATGTATTGTTGAGTATACTTTTAAGATTCTAGTCCTTATGCATGCCTATAAATTATAATCAATACAGTTCTTTGGTGTTGAAAATTTTACATAACATGTTTACATAATGTTTTCACGCCAGGTCTGTGCTTTTACATCTTCATTCTTTTCTCAAAATCATGTGTTATTAAATGCTCATTCATATCAACACACCAGCAGGTTTTCATTAATTTTAAAACCTAGAAGCCAAGGCCTGCATAGGTAGCATCTGCTGAGGTCATCTGACACTTAGCTGAGGTCTACTTCCCTGTGTTTTCCATCTGCTTCCTCTCTCACTTCCTTTTCATTTGCTAAGGGTTTCTTGGCTCTTTTGGCTTTTCTGAAGCCCAAGCATCTTTATTAAGCCCAGACCATGCTGCTCTGTCTAACTTCCCACAGCCGCACACCTGTCAAATAACTGAATAAGCTACAGATGCTGGTCTGACCCTTCTTCTCAAGGTGCGGTCACCTGGGAGCAGCCCTACATTTATTTACTTGGGAGGTAATTACAAGTGGTGTTAGGATCCCAGTGCCTAGGCCAAATACATGGAATTGCATTTTCTCTTTCCTTTCCTTCTCTGGCACTTGGAGTTTGAATTTTCTCCCTTTATCTCAATTGTGTGTATTCAAATGTAAAAACATATGAGCTAGTGTTTCTGGGCATTTATAACAGTGTAACTCAGTATGACAGTCTTTCAAATCAAAACTTCATTTAGAGAAAAAGGTCTGTTTTTTTCTGTATCCTTATGAAAATATAGTGTAAATAAAGCTTTTATGACTTAAATTATCACTGATTTTGACAAGATCAAGCATATTGGACTTGAAAGACTCGTAAATGAGCAGATGACATTGTTGGATTTTAGTGGGAGTATGCTTAATGCAAATGTTTCACTGAAATTGAATTAGGCCAATGTGACCATGATGCAAAGACAAAAAGGACAAGCTTGGAGTCATTCTATATCCATTCCATATTTGTCCTGTGGACACTGGCAGTTTGAGATGTGAAAAATGAACTTCATTCTGAGCTCTGGCTTGGAACTTGACAAAAATTGCTCTTGAAATGTCATTCAACATAATGGAATCTTTGAGGGAGCATTTCATGCTCTTGCATCACCTAAATAAAAATTCTTCATGTTTCCATACAAAACACAAGTATTAATCACAAGAGTCTTCACACCATTGCTGCCACTGAAGGAAAGTGGTCTTGGGTGATATTTTTTCTTTTTTTTATTTTGAAGGTAGTAAAATACAACAAAACAAGATGTAATAAAACCAATTGAGACAATGCAGTGAAATTAGTACAGAACTTCAGAGTAGAATACCAGTATAACTACCATAGTATATCTTGTTATCTTCACAATAGTTATCCATTCAATCAGGTATAGCAAAATCAAACCAAAAACAGAACATTATAAAACCTATCAAGGGACCACTGTGTGGTGCCTGTGGTTTGGTGTTGTCCCCCAATGCACTGGCCCAGAGGAGGACTACTACACCCACCCCAGCTTGGACCTCTGCGCTGCACCTGTGTCCTGGTGCATTCCCACCACGCACCAGCCCAGAGGACCGCGCACCCACCTGGCTCAGCCCACTGTCCTCAGCTAACCTCCCCATCTCTTAGACCAAGCACTGCTGTGAATGTTTTGTTCTGACTCTCCCTCCCAGAGCCTTGAACTGCAGTGGATTGGCTGTGCTGGTTTGACAGGAGACTTTGTGGCCCCTCATCCAGATGGAGGACCACTGCATGTTCTGGTCACTGTGTACCCAACAATCAGGCTGATATCGACCACACAGTAGGACCCTAGGAGGCACATTGCAGACACTTGTGACTATTGGGATTGAATAACCAGATATTGGCCCAGATGGTGAAAATGACAAAAACAAAAATCAAAATGCAATCTCAAACATCTAGTCTATCAGGAACAAGAACAGGCAACAGTGAAATAGAGGACTTTAAAAGTCATACACCAAAAATCTCTGAAAAGATATCAAATAAAGAAACAAATCTATGAGGCTATAAAGGAAATCAAACTAGAAATAATTTCTCATGTAAAGACAGAAATAACAACCTTATTAAACAAGTTGTTCAGCATAGCTAGAGAAGAAATAGATAAAAAAATATGGGAGCATGGTAAATTGATTGAAACTTTGAATGAACAATGCAGAAAACAAGCAGAATCCATGAAACAAATTGAAAGACATATCCAGGAAACAGAAAATTCTATTTAAAGCTAGCAAAACCATTTAAATGAAGCTGAGGATGGAATATCAGACCTTGAAGACAAGATCGCAGATAGTGATCACGAAAGGATAGAACTTATAAAAGCAACAAAGCAGCATGAAATGACAATCCAACAGCTTCAAGATGATGCCAAGAGAAACAATATAAGAGTAATAGGCATCAGTGAAAAATGCAAGAGTCAACACAAATGACATAGCTAAACTATTCACAGAAGAAATAGCAGAAAATTTCCCAAACATGGGGAAAAATCTGATACACAAATAAGTGAGGTATATAGAATGCCAAACAGTCAAAACCAAAATAAATCTACACCCAGACATATAATAATTAAGATCCCAGACATACAGCAAAAAAACAGAATACTAAAGCTGTTAGAGAAAAGACACAACTCACCTATCAAGGAAAGCCTATTAGAATTATGGCAGACTTCTCATCACAAACCTTCAGGCTAAGATAAGCTTGGAGTGAGGTATTTAAAGCCCTAAAAGAGAACAACTTTCAACCTAGACTGATGTACCCAGCAAAAATGTCTTTTAAAATTAATGGAGAAACAAGATACTTCCATGACACAGAACAACTAAAGAAATTCATGTCCACTAAACCAACCCTAGAAAGAGTATTGAAAGACATGCTAGAGAGAGAGGTAAATATGATGACAATCACCTGAACAACAACAGAAAGAAACCACCAGACTGGACAAGAAATTAAACAAGGGAGAAAAGCAGGGAAGCAACAACAGGAACACAACATGGCAGAGTCAAGCCAGTACGTACCAGTGATATCCATAATGTATATGGGCTCAATACACCTGTGAAAAGAAACAGGTTGACGGAATGGATCCAGATACAGGGTCCCACAATATATTCTATACAAGAAACACATCTGAGTCAAAAAGAAACTTATAGATTAAAAGTCAAAGGATGGAAAACAGTATTCTATTTAACAGGAACCCAGACAAAAGCAGGGGTAGCTCTTCTGTTTGAAGACAAAATGAACTTCAAACCTAAAATGATTAAAAGAGATAAAGAAGGCCACTACATACCTGTAAGTGGAAAATTACAAGAGGAACAACTAACAATTATAAATCTATATGCACCAAATACAGGAGCACCCAACTATATAAGACAAATACTAATGGACATGAAAAACCAAATATACAAGAACACAATTAACCTCCCACTGTCAAAAAGAGATAGATCAACTAGACAAAATGTCAACAAAGAAATAAACTGAATCATACATGTAAATGAATGGACTTAGTGGATGCTTACAGTGTTCCACCCAACCACATCAGAATATATATTCTTCTTGGCTGCACATGGGTCATTCTTAAAAACAGACCATATATTAACCCATAAAACATTCTTAAGTAAATGCGAAGTTATTGAAATTATCCCATGCATAATATCTGACCGTAGTGCACTAAAATTAGAAATTAATGGCAAAAGAAATGGCAAAACCTGCACAAATACATGGAAATTAAATAACAACCTTCTGAACAACCAGTGGGTTACGGATGAAATTAAAGAAGAAACAAAACAATACCTACAATACAATGAAAATGCAGATACAACATACCATAACCTATGGAATGCAATGAAAGCAGTCCTAAGAGGGAAATATATAGCAGTAAATAGTCACATCAAGAAAATGGAATGAGCACAAATAAATAACCTAATGCTACATCTCACATTTCTAGAAAAGGAAGAGCAAGTCAAAACCAGAGATCATAGAAGAGAGGAAATTGTAAAGATTAGAGCAGAAATTAATGCAACTGAAGTTAAAAAATACAAAGAATTAATGAATTAAAGAGCTGGTTTTTTGAAAGAATAAGCAAAATTGATAAATCTCTAGCCAACCTTACCAAGAAAAAGAAATAAAACACTCAAATCCATGCAATAAGGACTGAAAAGAGGGATATTATGACAGATGCCATGGAAATTGAAAGGATCATGAACACCTATTTTGAAAATAGGGTGGAAAACACAGAGGAAATGGACAGATTTCTAGAAACATGTGAACTACCAAAGGTCAATGAAGAAGATACAACAATTTTGAATAACCCAATAACAGCTACTGAAATTAAAAAAACGTGATTAAAAACTTGCCAACAAAGAAAATCCCAGGTCCTGATGGATTCATGGCTGAATTCTATAAGAAATTTAAAGATTTTATGCCAATACTCCTTAAACTCTTTAAGTAAATTGAAAGAGAAGCAATCCTCCCTGACTAATTCTTGGAGGAAAGTATCACTCTGATACCAAAACCAGAGAAAGACCCAATCAAAAAGGAGAACTATATGCCAATCTCACTAATGAACATTGATGCAAAGATTCTCAGTAAAATGTTGGCAAATAGAATGCAGCAAGTCAGCAAGAAGATTATACACCACAGCCAAGTGGGATTTATTTCAGGAATGCAGGGATGGATTAACATAGTCAAATTAATAAATGTAATACACCACATCAACAGAACCAAAAATAAAAATCACATGATCATCGCCATAGATGTAGAAAAAGCTTTTGATAAAGTCCAACACCTGTTCATGATAAAAACTCTACAGAAACTCAGAGTAGACTATATGTACCTCAGTCTCATAAAGGCCAATTATGACAAACCAACAGCCAATATTATAATAAATGGACAAAAACTAAAGCCTTCACTGTAAAATCAGGAACAAGACAAGGATGTACATTATCACTACTCCTATTCAATATAGTTCTAAAAATATTAGCCAGAGCAATCAGACAAGAGGAAAAAATAAAAGGAAAAAAAATAGGAAAAGAAGAAGTTAAATTATCATTATTTGCAGATGACATGATACTGTATAGAAGACCCCCAAAACTCCATTAAAAGGCTACTAGAGGTAATAAACAAATTCAGCAGTGTGGCTGGATACAACACTCAACACTCAAAAATCAAAAATCAATAGCATTCTTGTACACAAACAAAAAACTCCCTGAGAGAGAAATTATGGAAATATCAGCTTTCACAATAGCATCCAAAAAAATGAAATACTTAGGAATCAACCTAACCAAGAATGTAAATTATCTATATGCTGAAAATTACACTACTCTAAAAAAGGAGATTGAAGAGGATATTAGAAAATGGAAGGATATTCCTTGTTCTTGGTTAGGAAGAACCAACATTGTGAAAATGGCCATACTCTCAAAACTGTTGTACAGATTCAATGCAATCCCGATCAAAATACCATCAACATACCTTTCAGATCTGGAGAAAATATTACTAAAATTTATTTGGAAACAGAAGAAACCCAGAATAGCAAAAGTGATTCTGGGCAACAAAGGCAAGACAGGAGGCATCTCAATTCCTGTCTTGAAACTATACTACAAAGGCATAGTACTAAAATCAGCATGGTACTGGCAATGAAATAGACTTGAGGATCAATGGAACAGATTAGAAGATACAAACACAACTACAAAGACATTTAGCCATCTTTTATTTGACAAAGGGACTAAACATGTTCACTGGAAGAAAGATAGCCTCTTTAATAAATGTTGTTGGAAAAATTGGCTTTCCACATGCTGTAGACTGAAAATAGACCTATGGCTATCACCATACACTAAACTAAAGTCAAAATGGATCAAGGATCTAAATATTAAAACAGAAACACTAAATCTGCTGGAGGACAAGGTAGGTAGAAGTCTTGGAGACATAGGGGTAGACAGAGAATTCATGAATAAAATACAAACCACATGGGAAATACTTCAAAGAATCAACAACTGGGATCTCATATTACTAAAAAGTTTTTACACTTCAAAAGAAATCACCAAAAAATGAAAAGAAAACCCACAGAATGGGAAAGAAGTTTAGCCAATAATCCCTCAGACAAAGGGCTTATATCCAGAACATATAAAGAGCTGAAAAATATCAAGGCCCCCAAATTCAGAGACCCTCTCCAAAAATGGATATTGGAGATGAACACACAATTCTCAGATGAAGATGTAAAAATGACAAATAAATACATGAAGAAATGTTCACCACCACTGGTCATTCGAGAAATACAAAGTAAAACAGCATTGAGATTTCATCTCATCCCAGAAAGAATGGCCACAATCAAGAAGTCAACTGATAACAAATGTTAATGAGGCTGCAGGGAAAAAAAGGAACACTTCTCCACTGTTGGTGGGAGTGCAGACTGCATCCACTGTAGAAATCAGTATGGAGGCTCCTCAAAAAACTAGGATTGGAAGTTCGATTCAATCCAGCTATTCCCCTCCTGGGTATTTTCCCAGAAAAATTGATAAGGTCACGTCATAATGATATATGGGCACCCATGTTCATAGCAGCAGACTTTGTGATAGCTAAATCTTGGAAACAACCAAGTTGCCCATCAACTGCAGAGTGGATTAAAAGGTGTGGTATTTTTATACAAATACTACTCAGCTATAAAAAAGGATGACATTGAGGCCTCTATAGGTAAATGGAGGCAACTTGAGAATATCCTCATTAGTGAAATAAAAAAAGACTCACATTAGTAAATATCACATAGTCTCTTTAGTGTAAAAAATAATAACTGACAGTAATAAGATCCAAAAGCATAATAGATATTGTAAATGTGAAAGGGAAGGAAAGTGCTCTAAAGGATATAACAGTATGGATAGTGTGTAAGATAGATAATCATATTACCAAATTTCTGTTAGATCATTGAACAGAATGCTTTGCACTGTCAATGTTTGAGTATCTAGCCACTTTTTATGTTTTGATTTTGTAACTTTAACAACTATTTTTAAGATGACAATATGTAATGTATCAACTAGCAATTTTATGTTTGTTTTTTGAATTCTGTATTATTCTACTTTTTTTTCTTTTTCTGTTTTGTTTTTTCTTTAAATAAAAATAAAACCTATTAAAACAGAATGTTGAATAGAGCACAACAATTAGTCACAAAAAGCAAAATAATGAATATAGTATTTGCCTTTAAAGAGAAGACAGAAGGAAATCCCCCATATTTGCTATATTGCATACTGTCATCTTCTCAAGAGATGCTCAGACCTCTGGATGCAGGTCAGCATAGTCAACCCTACAATGCAGGCATTTAGTTGCTTTTTGTGCCTTAGTTGCTATCAACTCTGGATGACCTCAACACCATCCAGTTGCTAATGGGGGTGGGGGAATGGGACGTTTGATTCTCAGCCCGTGCACTGGTAGGCTTATGGGAGACGCTGACTAGTTCTCTTCCTGGCTCACCCGCCCCTCGCTTGTGGAATTTTTTAAGTTTACCTTGAGGGACTTTTGTTCCCTTAGTAATTCTGGGAAGTCTAAGAATATTAACTGGGACCAATTTTAGCAGTTGTTAGATTTTATATTATCTAAAACATCTATATTGCACAGGAGCTAGGAAAGCTTATAAAACGTCTATAATTAAGGGATTTTTAAATCCTTTTACTTGCCCTCTGTTACTTTTTCTTTACCTTTTCCATGTAGTTTACCAACCCCATTGGTTAAATATCTGTGGAAATGACTTTCAAATATTTTTCTCATCCTCTGACCTTTCTTTTGAGTTTTACTTAGCATTATGTATATGTTTTCCTATTGAATACTTTGCTTAGATTCCTATTTATTCAATACTGAATGTATACCTTTTACTAATATTTTTATTTTTTCTGAGTTTTCTTTAAAGTAGCATGCAGGCTAGGAACTTGAGAAATTTTATTGTCTATTTCTATCCTCTTTGTCAATCTTCCCTGGGCATACTTTCTGCATACAACTATTTCTCAGAGCCACTAACAACACCAATGTTAATTCATAGCAGTTTACCTTTTCTTCTTTTTTTTGTGAGTCATTCATTAATGTTTAGAATTTCCTCTGGCAGTTCACTCTAGTTTCATCTCTCTAAGTCTAATCTCTCCTGCTAGCCCCTGACATTAATATTTCTAATTCAGCACTAACAATGTTTCAGTTATCTCCAAAATAAAAATCTTGAGTGGCTTCCCATATTCTCCCACAGGGAACAGGCTTTGGCATTTGTGGGCCTCTTACACTGTGCTGGTCCAAGTCTGTCTCTGATCCTATGCTTCTGTCCTGTGGAGAGAGACACTGGTCCTTTCCTAGATCCTGTGTAAGCTCTCAGTGACTTCCAATGAGGAAGAAAACTACAGTGTACAGTATTTTTTATTTTAAAACAAAATAACACCAATGATAATTTCAAAACAACATAACAGTGAATTAACAATGGCTAATATATTATATATTGTTATCTTCAAAGTAGTTGTTCAGATTAAAATACATAAGCATAAAAATGATCAGTTAAAGCACAAGCCATACTTTTTGATGCACTAACAGAGATTAGTGTTATAATTATTTATCTTGTGTTTTTTTTATGAGTTCAGTAATTCTGACCCAGGTTGCTGTCAGGGGGGATCTGAAAATGTAACAGTGACTCCTACATGTTTTATTAAGATTTTACTGTCTCGTAGTTTTACCTACAAATAGAAACATTGGCACAGCATAAGTGTTCCCTGGTGGGACAAAGAGATTGTGTTCCATCCAATGTGTGTTTCAGAAAATATGAGAAAGGAGCCTTCACTGATCCTTCTAATATACACATTATTGAGCATCTATCATACATGTCATTTATTGCTCTGGGAGGTGCAGAAAGGGCACTAAAGAAAATGTACGAATCCCTGTTGTTATGCAGTTTACATTCAAATTATGTGTATATGTACAGAGGGCAGACACAGGAGCAAACAAACAAACGTATAGTTCCTGAACTAGTGATAACTGTTATGGAGAATCTGTTATGGATACAGGACAGGATTTCTTGCTTTTCTATTTGGAGATACTGTTATTTGGAAGGAAATGAAAACATGTGAAATGGTATAGTTTTGATGAGTCGATGTCATTATCGTTAACTAGCTAGCAAATGTAACACAAGTAATTTCCTTTATTTAGTCTCTGGAGAAAATACACGGAAAAATAGGTCTTCTGATTTTTAATCGGGTTCTAAGGTTTTCTTAACTAATAAAAACCAGTTGGGTCATGCTGGAAGGTGGTTCTTTTGTCACTAATGCATGCGATTTTCTATTCCTTTCTGTAGAGAGGATGTTTTGAGTAAAGCCATCCCCAGAAATCATGATCAATACCTCATGGCTTCTCCCAGCCTGGAGCACTGAGGGCTATGTTCTGGTTCTCTCAGTCAAAAATTTGTCCCAAGCAACAGCAATCATGAGAAAAGGAAAATCTTTCTTCTGCATCGTATACTTCTGAAATTCATTAGAGCCACTTAGCTCACTGAAAAATGAGAATTAACAAGACCATTCCCTGAACGCATGATGCCAAAGGGTGAGTGTCGAATTGTGTCTCTTCTGCTGTTCCTCTTATAAACCTCATCTGCGAGGTCCAGGGAACCCTGGGAAGGCCTCATCTCCTGTCTGCCTAGATGACCGCTGACCCTGAGAGTGGGTGAGGGGGTCTTTGAGGCAGAAGTGAAGACATGCTGCAAAGTCAGTGGTGGTCCTTGGCTGCCTGAAATCCATACTTCTAGAAATTGCTTCCTACATCCTGAATGATACTCATCTTTATACACTCCCTCTGTCTAGTTCTAAAGTGGAGAAAACAAGGGTAAAGGGAAGGATGGGCTTGCACTCACCCTCCTATTCCCTGAATCAACTCTCATTAGAGTGGAATTGGTGGGAGGTGGCCTCATTTTAGTGTCACTATGGTTTCTTCTCTTGTTCTCACAGAAATGTCCCAGGGAAGAATGGCTTCACACAATGGCTCTTCAGTGACCGAGTTTGTCCTGCTGGGTTTAACACAACAGCCAGAGCTCCAGCTGCCTCTCTTCCTCCTCTTCTTGGGAATCTACGTGGTCTCCATGATGGGGAACCTGGGCTTGACTGTGCTCATAGGTCTGAATCCTCACCTGCACACTCCCATGTACTACTTTCTCTTCCACCTCTCCTTCATCGATCTCTGCTACTCCTCAGTCATAACTCCTAGAATGCTGATGAGTTTCGTAAATCCAAACATCATCCCTTATGCTGAGTGCATGACTCAACTCTTTTTCTTTGCTTTCTTTGTAATCGATGAGTGCTGCATTTTGACCTCCATGGCCTATGACAGGTACGTGGCCATCTGTAAGCCCCTGCTTTACAGAGTCATCATGTCCCATCGGGTCTGCTTCATGATGACAGTGGGTGTGTATGCAATGGGCTTTGTGGGTGGCATGGCCCACACAGGGTGTATGCTGAGACTCACGTTCTGTGACAGCAATGTCATCAACCATTACATGTGTGACATCCCTCCTCTCCTGCGGCTGTCCTGCTCGAGTACCTCCCTCAATGAGTTAGTGGTGTTCACTGTGGTGGGTGTCAATGTTATAGGCCCCAGTCTTATCATCTTTATTTCTTATATTTTGATTCTGTCCAATATTTTCTGTATCCATTCTAGAAAAGGCAGGTCCAAAGCCTTCAGTACCTGTAGCTCTCACATCATTGCTGTTTCTCTTTTCTTTGGAGCATCAGCATTCATGTACCTTAAGCCTTCTCCTGCTGAATCTCTGGATCGAGATAAAATATCCACAGTTTTTTATACCATTGTGGGGCCAACGATGAATCCTTTCATCTACAGTTTGAGGAACAAGGATGTCCATATTGCACTGAAAAAGAGTTTGAAGAAAAGGATTAGTACCTAAATAGAAACTATTTTTACTATATATGTCATATTAGTTAGCACAGGTGATATATAAAGCTACAGCAAGAATGACAAGAAATCAAAATATGTAAATTATTTAAAAATATAGAAAATTGAAGACTTAAAAAATGAGTTCACAAAACAAGACATACAAATAAGAGGAAGAACAGTGTTTTTTCTCTTCAATAGTAGAGAATATTAATTTGTCATTCTGTTTATTTCTGGCTTGTACATGGTAATAAATCTAGAATTGGTACATTGTGTTATTTAATTTAGACACATCTGTGATTTCTGTGCCACTGTGTTATATAGTCAGTGGTTTTTGTATACTTTAATTTAGCAACTTAATTGTTTATTTGGTAAGCCTTTAGTGATTGTTTTAGGAACTTTCATCTCCTGAGAGTATTTTGCTTTTCAAAAACTGAGATACTCTAATTTCTCTTCCTACTTTAGTCTCTAATGTGTGAGGTAAAGAGAAGTTGAAAGTTTTCCTCTGATTATAGTTCCTAAGGGCAAGAAGGTAAACTAGTTAGAGCAGACAGGACAGACTCCAGACAAGAATAGGTATGAGAATACCTAACCGCTATGTCTTGCTTAGGAAGCAGCTTGCTACAGATGTTTAGCAACTAGCAGTAGAAGACCTTTGATTGTTTCTTCAAACACACTTTATTATCTTAATTCTTTAGTAGCCTTTTGTTTTAACATTTTCACTATGATTTTTTCTTAGAGCTTTTCATGATGCGAATGATGTAGTTTATGTGATCAGCAAATACAGTTTAAGTATCCTATTTTAGATATGAAAATATGCAGGCTCTTTTCAGTGTAAAAAAAGGCAGTGCTAAAAAAGAAAAAGTCTGTGCCCTCAAAATCCTAATTGTCTGAACTCAAGTAGTGATGGAGTTTAGGTGTTTAGGAGGAAGAGAGAAATGATGAGCAAATAATAAAATACATACTCGCACCAAAAATTTATGCAAAGTCTTAATTTTAGCTGGTGATACAGAGAGTAATTGCACTTTCTTTAGAGTAGGTGTAAGGAGAGACTTCACTGAGATGGTAGGACATGAGCTGGGACCTAATTGATAGTAGGAAGTCAGCTACGTTGAGCTTTTGAGGCAAAGCAAAGAGTTAGCACTTAAGGGGAAGTAATCTTGATGAGAAAGGGAAAAAAGAGAGGGCAATATTTGTGGTGTAGTGAAAGGATAAGGATTGGATTGAGAATATAATTAGGAAATGATGTGAAGTATTAGGGCCCTGGAGGGTAAATGAATGGGTGATATTAAAACACAATAAAAATCAGTGTGACATTATACCCAGAAACAAGTACTTTCCTCTCCTTTATTTTGAAGCTATGTTTTAATTTCATGTGCCCATGGAGAGGTTAAGGGTTCATAAACAATTTGTAAAGAACCAATGGGACAATATACCCTCAATAAAATCAAAATGCTATGTCTTGCGAGAAGGATAATGTTTATGTTGCTAAGTGTGTGTGCCCGAGAAAAGATGAGTCAGAGGCTGCAGAATTTCAACTGAAGCAGGCACAGAACAATGTGAGAGTGCCCTTGATTTTGTCTTTGGAAACCTGGGAAGAGTCTGGAATTGGGGCCATGTATTCTGGTTTTGATTCTAGACTCTGAAAATGTTGTCTGTATGTTATTTCCATCTTAGTTTCTACATACCTAATATTAAAATTTCTGTCGTGCAGATTAAATAAAATGATACAGTTTTATAAAATTTTGTTTCAATTCATTGTTCTAAAAAATGTAAGAGTAATTCTAAGATGGACATATCTTTCCATGTAACTTCTCAGAACTCAATATTCGTTGCAATCAGGTTTTAGAGGGGGAATAGATTGAATAAAAGACACATAATTTATAGGATTACTTTATCATATTCACCCTAAGAGTCAAATGCAGAAGAGTGTGGGAGAGCTGCCCATATACTGAGACTCAAAGAGTCCAGCTGGAAACTAAAGCCTGTGACAATGTCCTCCATGAGTCCAGCTGGAGTCCTAGAGCCCATGACAACATCTCATGCAAGTCTGTATCAAGGATCTGCACTGGGAAGGCCCGAAGGCCTGTGGTGGAAGGTGGAAAGTCTATTCCAGCTGGGTAAATTATCTGTGCCACCAAGCTGAGTGATCTGCACTGAAGCCAGGAAATGATGCTCATGGTAAGGACCCAAGGTCTTTCAATAATGAGAACCTCTGAACCTCTGAGATTATATATATATCATATGTATATACATTTCGTATATATATACACACACACAGTGTGACAAACATTTTCAGGATTAGAACCCATATTATCTTTCCCTCTAGTTCTCTTTTTATGCTGTTGGCAAGAATCCTCAGGTGGGCCTTCCACATCCAGAATCATGCTGATCCAGTTTAACTGGGTGCTACAAGTTGACTGCTAGTTAATCTACCACAGTATTCATTTTATATTCAGTATCTTCTCACAATTCTTAGCCTGATGTGAGTCATGATATGTTTGTTGTAGCTTGTGACTGTTCAAACTTGATCATAGCTGCAGATATTTCAGTCATCGCAATTTAGTCAAGAGATTTAGTGGCCACACATGTATAGAGTTAAATCCACAGCCCAAGAGTTAATTAGCTTGTTACCATTTAAGATTCTTTTACATATATATGTATGCATATATATATATATTCCTTAATATATATTCATAAATGTGAATTTGGTTTTAAATTTCTTATATTTGTAACTTCCGTTATAATATGGCACTGACATGTACACAGAAAAATTTAGAAAAAAGAACTGTGGGAATATATTTAAAATAAGGAAATTTGTTAGTGGAATGATTATAGTTTTATTTATTTATTCATTTATGCATTGTAAAAAGCAATAAAATATTTTATAGGTTTTAGGAAAGCAAGAGATCTACAAGTTGATGAAGTTGGGTCATATTTTATTCCTGAGACACATACAAAATAATGGCTTACAAATTCAAAGCCTCATACCTGAAGGCAGGATAAATTGCTGAACCCTTACTTGTTTGTAAAATGATTGTTTTAGATTCTTTTGAGAAAGTGCATTAAGTATACAATAGAAATTCTAAGTACTAAATGACTATCAGGGAAGCAGTGATTTTTATTTTTTTTGGTAAAAAACACTATGTCTTATCTCACAAATAATGGCATCAATCTATCAGAGAGATTCACTATTGCCTTCACTTTATTTAATCAGTAGTGGTTGTTACAGCCTAATAGGGTTCCTATGAGTACAGGTATATGTGCTTAATTTCTTAATGCCTGCTACTGGAGTCTTTAAGATGATGATTACATTAAAACAAAACTGTTAGGGTGGGCACTGATCCAAATCAATTGATGCTCTATAAGAAGAGGAAACATGAACTAATAGACAGCCAGGACACAGATGCACAGGCAAAGACCTATACTACACAGTACAAAGTTAGCCATCTGGAAGTCAAGTAGAGAAGCATTAACAAGAAACCAAGGCTGCTGTCACACACTTCATAGGCTTCCAGAGTCCAGAGATATAAGAGAATAAATTTCTCATGTTTAACCCATCTCGTGTGTGGTATTTTGTTATGGGAGGATCACAACAATGGTGAAAGAAAATTTTTGGTTTTATGAACATAGTGACAAAAATAAAATGACAAAACAAAAAAGTCTGATGCAAAAACTCAAATTCTCAAACTTTGGAAGAATTGACGCTTATACAAGAATTATTATTTTCTTAATGAAACATAATTGTACATATTTATGAAGAACACTGTGGTAATTTGAAATAAACTCAAACTAAAAGGCAAGTTGAAGGGCACAATCTAAGCATGAGAACAGATTTATTTCCCTAAGAGGATGGGCTCTTAGGGAAAGACACAGGTTCAGTTTGTTCAAAAGTGTTCTTGAAATGTGTTCAAGGCGTGTAGCTTCTTAGAGATTAAGGAAAGAATAATAGAGAGGTTATAGCAAACTGGTGGTTACAGTTACATTGGTCAACAAGAGTAGCACAGGACATGGATTGACCAGCAGTCACTTATCTTCCACATTTCAGGTAAGAATTGAGATTAAAACAAGCAGAGATTTTTACAGTTTCTGCTTTGTCTCAGGGTATCCTCAGAAACCTACTGTGCCAGGTCTTAAAAACCAAGCTGCCTATGGTCTCATGTCTCATGTTTCCCTGGAATAGAGAGTTTTGCGATCTCATTTGCATTGTTCTCTTCTGATTTGCTTTATTATGTTTTTTTATTCTCTTTAAAATAAAAAGTAAAAAAAGTTTAAATTTTTTGCTAAGTAAAATGCCCATAAACATTATAGTAGAAAATTTAAGAATAAACCAAATGAAGAAATTAACCAGAAAAAATACTGAAATAAAAACTCAGCCAAGTATATTATACCTAGCAAAATTATTCTTCAAAGCTGGAGACAATTAAAATGTTTTCCAAATAAGCACAAACTGAGATAATCCATTACCACTAGACAAATTTGCAAGACTTATTTAAAGGAGTCCTAAATTAGAAACAAAAGGACAATAACTACCATCACAAGTAAACAATAACTACATACATATATTGTATACATACATATGTAAGAATACATACACAAAGAGAAATCAAACATTGTCATGACAAAAATACTACTAACTCATGAATATAAAATGCAAGAGAGGTAGAAAAATACATAGGCAACAAAACAGAATACAGATAACAAAATTGCAGAAGGAACTTCATGCCCATCAATAACTTTGAATGTAAATGAAATAAATTTACCTACCAAATGGTGAAAGCTGAGGAATGAATAAAAAAAGGGAAACAAAATCCAGCTATATTCTTGCTATAAGAACTCACTTCATGTTGAAGATACACATAGATCAAATCAAAATGTTGAAAAAATATATATAATAAAAATGGAAAACAAAAGTTGTCTGAGGTAGCTTTAATCAGATTAGATAAACCAGAGATTAGATCAGAAAATGTAAAAAGAGATGAAGAAAGCCCTATTTTGCCATTTTACCCATGAGCATGATTTCCAGTTGCATATATTTATCTACAAGAACTTTGAGATTATTCTACTTTGTAGCTAGGTAGCTATGAAAATGTCGTATCTTTCTTATCCATTCTTTGGTTGATGGGCAAGTTACCCTTGCTTTTTTCCAGTCTCCTATAGCATGGAATAATTATTTTCTTCTCTTTGATTTTCAGTCTATGAATTTCCTTTTCAGTTAAATGTGTTTCCTGTATACAGTATATTGATGGAACTTATTTCTTGATCCACTCTCCCTGTCTTTCTTTTTATTGATGACCTGAGACCATCTACATTGTTGGTTACAACCAGTGTACATTGGTTCATCTCTGCCCTGCTATCCTGTTGTTGGCCCTCCACTTTTCCCCTTCATTCAATTACCTGTTCTGTTTGGTGATCTTCCTCTGCTGCTGTTCCTGGAACCATGGTCAGCTTTATCTCTCTCTTGAATATCCTTCAGCTCTCTCTGTAGGGTTGGTTTGGTGACCATGAATTCCTTCAATTGTTCTTTATCATGGAAATATCTTATTTTTCCATTAATGTTGAAAGATAGTTTTGCAGGGTACATCAATCTGGGTTGGAAGTTGTCTTCTTTCAGGATTTGAAACACTTCACCCCAAACTCTTCTTGACTTGATGGTTTGTGTTGACAAGTTTGTGGTGATTCTGATTGGTTTTCCTTTACAGGTGATCTATTTCTTTTCTCTAACAATTTTAATTTTCTGTTCTTATGCTGAATTTCTGAGATCTTGATTATTATATGTCTGGGTGTAGATTTATTTTATTTATGGTTATTTGCAGTTCTATATGCCTTGCTTATCTGTATATCAGATTCTTCCCCATGTTTGGGAAGTTTTCTGCTATTGCTTCTGTAAATAGTCTTTTCATTTCATTTGTGTTGACCCCTGTGTCTTTGCTGATATATATATCTCTTAAGTTATTTTTTTGTGTCATCTTGCAGCCATTAGATTATTATTTCCTACTTTCTTGTTATTCTTAAGAGATTTTTCCTTACATGATCACTAGCTGTGATTCTTTCTTCAAGGTTTGAAAGTCTATCTTCAGTCTCTTTCAAGTGGTTTTGTCAGCTTTTGATTGAATTTTTAATTTCCTGGATATCTCTTTGAATGTGTTTCATGCATTGTAATCCCTTCCTATATTGTTCATTCAAAGTTTCCATCATTTTCCTATGCTCCTCTTTTTTAAAATCTATATCTTCTTTAGATATGCTCAGTAATTCTTTCAGTATGTTTGTGATTTCTTCTTTTACCATTATTTCTGATTTTTTACAGCCTCATGAAGTTGTTTCTTTACTTCAGTTGCTGTCCTCTTGGAGATTTCAGGTGTGTGATTTCCATTTTCTTCCATGACAATTCTCCCAGACTCTTTCTGGGTGGGCTGGAGGTCTGAGATTGCCTTTTGCTCTTTTGTCTTGACATTCTCCTGGATTCCTCTCAACAAGCCAGTTGTGGGGTTCCAGGAACTTCCCACATTGGTTGCCCCTCCACAGTATAGGGGAATGGGATAGGCACCTGGGTTTCTCCAGGTATCCAGCAAGGTAGCAGGGAATGGGGTGGGCTTCTCCAGACCCACACAGCTACACTCAGGCTTCCCTGATGGCTCTGGCTGCATGGTGGCCGGCAACTTCTTCTCTTCAGCCTGCATGTCCACACTAGGGGTCCCCCAGTGGCGGCAGGCACTCAGATGTGTTTGTCTGATTCTCCTGGTGGATGCTGGTTACCCGAAGGAACCCAGGGTCTCCCATGGCAGTCTGCAGGCCAGTGGGGCATGTCTGGCTGCATTTTACTGCCTGTGCTGGCTGCCCACAGGAAGCAAGACTTCTGATGGCAGTGGTGGGCATGCGAGGGTGGGGCTGGTTGTCTGCAGGAAGCAAGCTTCCCGATGGTGGCAGCAGTGCCTCTTTCAGTAGTTTAAATGTTCTATATAGTTGTCTTTTGGACTGTTAGGTTTTTGTGACAGTATCTACTGTGGGTTTAATGGACATTACCTCCTATGTTATTTGATGGTTTTCCCTTGCTGATATTTGAATTTCATCTTTGTTTTGTACTTTTGATGTTTTTTTGAGACAGTGTTTCACTATATAGTTCAGGCCAGCTTTACTCATTGTGTAGCTCAGGTTGGCCTTGAACTCATGGCAATCCTCCTACCTCAGCCTCTTGAGAACTAGAATTATAGGCATGTGGCACCACACTTGACATTCTTGACAGTTTGAACATAATATACATCAGTAAATGTTTATGTGGATCAAATCTAGCTGCAGTCCTTTGAGTTTCCTCTATCTTGATGCTGATATCCTTGATGATTTAAGAAATTTTCATATTTTACAAAAGAGAATTTTGATGCTTTTCTCCTTATCATCTTTTGAACTCCACATACTGTGAATACTTGTTTTGTTGATAGTGTTGCAAACATCTCACAGGCATTCTTTATAAATTTACGGAATCTTTCCCAGGCTTGCAGGTCGTTCTTGCACAGGAGCCGGGCTAACTTTGCCCATATTATTTCATTGTAAGTGTATACATGGATGAAGTGAGCACAAAAAAAGAAGCACTGGTGAGTAAGGTCTCACCTTTTTGTCACCGTTTTATAACATTAGCTTTTATATTTGAAGCCTACAATACTTCTAAGTTTTGTATGCAGTATGTGTTTATCGATCTTATTTACAATGCTGATGTATTTAGATAGCTTTTCATTTTGAGAAAGTCTCAATAAGTTTACAGGTTAGTCTTCAACTTGTGATCTTTTTGCCTCAGCATCCTGAGTGGCTGGGATTAAAGACCTTGGACAGCATGTTCAGTGGCATTTGAATATATTATTATTTTGACACCATTTAAAAGTATATTTGAGAGGTAAGATAAACCAACAAGACTGTATATATGTAGCAGTGGTGCTGAGGAATAATGTTCAACTAACACTCCTGGGATGCTTAAGAGAGTGAGCTAATTGAGAACAAGAGGAAAGCTTGTGTTTAACTTTTATGAAACTATCAAACCATGATCAAAATAGACTCTATTGTTTTACACTCCTATCAGCAAGATATTAGCATTCAAGTGTGTAGTGTCTCCTCAAATAATTACTGTCCTGTAACTTTGCACTTACTCATAGCCATGCTAGTGAGTCTACTTTGTTATGAGTTGTATTATGAGTCATATTATGACTGGTTATGACTTTCATGAAGACTAGTGGTGGGATATATTCTGTGTTCACCTTGTTTTTGCTAGATCATGAGATCTATGTAAGTCTTGGTGTTACAGATATTCTTTTGGGAGTCTAAAAATGGAAATCTTCCCTACTTAATTATGAGAAAACCAGTCTTCACTGTGATCTGCTAAGCCCTGTCCATGAATCATTTTTTTACAAACAAAAAAGAATAGGTCTTAGTATTAGTGAAGTTACTACAGGAGGCAAATAAATCTGTTTTGTTGTAAGTGTAACATTACCCAGCTATAAATGAAACAAATTGTTGCTAAATGTGTAACTCGAGTGACCCTGAAGGTCATAATACTCCTTGGAAAACAAAACAAAACAAAACAAAACAAAACAAAACAAACAAGCCATTCTCAGAAGTTACATGTTGTAGGAGTCTATCCATTTTTCTCAACATAAGCAAACCAGAGAGGTAGAGAACAGATTAGAGGTAGTCGGAAGACAGAGATGAAAGAGAGGGTCCTAGTATAACTTCAGGGGCTAGGGATTTAGCTTAATGGCACAAGCGCATGCCTTGCAAGCATGAGGTTGTGAGTTTGATTCCTGATATCCTCTCCCCAAAATAATGTTACTAGTCTAACTTCAGATAGATAGTAGAGGGAACTCATTTATGGTGATAGAATAATTCTGTATCCTGGGTGATGTGACAGTTACCTGAAAGCCTACACAGGACTGAGTTGCATACATTATGAGTAAATCTACACACACACCTGTTAAACCACTGAACATTGACAAAGTTCTGTGGTGTGGTTTACCATTATTTACAAAATTAATTTTCCTGGTCGTGCTCTTATCCGACAGCTATGGAAGATGTCTCTATAGGATGAAATGTGTGAAGAGTTCAAGGGAATCTATATCACTTCTTAATCCTTTAAAAATTTAAAGTCAAATCCATTTCTTTGGATATTGTTAAGGTCTTCATTATTGCTATGTGTGTGGTTTATTTTGAAAAAAAAGTTAAATTTCCAGAAAACTACAATTAAGGTTTCCAGGAAATGAAGAAATTTTTCCTCAAAGCATCAAAGACTCTTGTGTCTTCAGCCTACTGATCCTCCCTGTGTCTTTCAGACTTTCCAGCTCTGTGATTGAGTGAGCAGCTTCTTAAACCCATTTCAGACTCTCACCCTTCCTACCTTTCCCTCTGTCTCTCTCTGCCTTTCTGTAAACACCCCCCACACTCACATTTAGTTCTAAATACATTTTTAAGAAACAAGACTACAGGCCATAGAATTCCATGTCTGTACAGTTCTAGAAACTGCACAGTAGCCTGTGATGACAGAAAGCAGCCCAGCCTCGCCAGGATGAGCGGCAGGTGACAAGTAGGTTTGGGGAAGTTTCAAGAGCGGTGGGTCTGCTCCCTCTCTCTGCTGTCACCTGTTTCCAGAGGTGTTCATGTTTGTCAAAACCTATCAAAGCACACACATGGCACAAAGGAACTTTACTGTATGTGAAATATGCCTTAATAAAGTGGTTTTATTTAAAAAGAACAAAAAATAATGCCCTCGCGTAAGTAGTAGCATGTGTCCCTATGTACAGGGAAATTCTAGTTCTATTGTCTTGAAGTTACCGTTCATAAATAGAAACTTATCTGATAAATTTGATTTACTCACTTAAAGGAAAAAACACACTGAGTTAAAAAATACAAGATAAGTAAATATTCATAAAAATAGTAATAATTTCTACAGTGTACAATATTTTTATTGATATTTTGATTTTAATTAACAAAAGATCTATGTAGGGTATATAGGATATCTGTATATATCTAAGAATATATACAGAATCTTTAAAGGTACTCTAAATATTAAGAAAAAGGATAATGGTAACTAAGCAAATATTTGTCTAAACTAAAATTTTATCCATAAGTATAATTAGTGAATGATTTCAATGATATTAATTATACTTACTTGTATATAATTAACAGCATCTATGCCTGGGGACTGTACAATCCCTGGTGGGAAGATTGTATGTGCTGTCATGAAGTAGAGTGTAAATACATGCATAGGTAATTTTTCTTTCCTTGTTTATCACTGTGGAAAAGCCCTGGGAACAACTATCCCTGGATTTCTAATCAGGTGCAAAAGCTTCAGAAGCCCTGAGCATGTGCCACGGGCTCTGTGACAGTTTGACTTTGGTGTCATCTGTGGTTTTCCATCCATCATACTCTCTGGGTGAGTGTACAAGCAGAAGTGTGACCTATGCTTTGGAACGGCTCCTGGGACATGCAGACTGTGAGATCTGCCAGTGATCCTTTTGTCCTTCCAGGAAAGATTTTGTAATGGCATCTGGTCTGCTCTGACAGTTCTGAGGTCGCATCCTTTTGAGGACAGCGGAGGTGAGACACACACTAAGGACCAGCACTGATTCACTGAGTAGAAGGAGGGCGAGTATTCAGTCTCTAGTTACATTTTCTCCTCTTCAAGAGGCTGAAAAATGAGAGAGAGCGACTGTGTTACAAAGAGAAACTCACCAGTATGGGACTCTGTCTTTATCTATGGCCCACATTTGTCTCATCTCTTTTTTTTTTTTTTTTTTTTTTTTTGGTACTGGGGATCGAACTCATGACCTCATGCTTGCCAGGCAGGCACTTAAGCCACTGAGCTAAATCCTCTTATCCTGGCTGTGTTGGTGCCATTGGCCGTGTGGCCGCAATGAGCTGTGACAGCCTGAGAAGACAAAGAACACAGCAGCAGCAGGGGAAGGAGATGCTTTTGTGTCTTCCTCAAAGAAAGACAGAGACAGAAAGAAAGAGAAGAGACAGAAGGACAGAGGGGGAGAGAGAGAGAGAGAGAGAGAGAGAGAGAGAGAGAGAGAGAGAGAGAGACAAGAAGCAGAAGACAGAGATAGAAAGAAAAATCTGTGATATGTGATGAGTTTACATGTCATAAAGAATATATTTGGCAAATCTTTTCAAAGCTGACAACAAATAAACCAGGTACCTAAACTATTTTTCATTCATTCATTCAAAGATCTCTGAACGCACATTTGACATTCTCTGTCATCCTCTGTCTCTCTTGGACAGAGCAGAAGACAATGATGTGTGGAAACACACTGAGGTATGATTAATCATAAATCTCAGGGTCATGGTAGTCCCCCATAATTACCAGTTCAATAGCTGCTTCGTGGATTGTTGCAGCTAAGGTATCTGGCAACTGTACAGCCTAGGAAGCAGAGCGACAGAATGTGGTACAGCTCTGCCATGGGGAATTTTTAAAGGCTGGTTATCTATGGAAACTGAGGTGTCTGTAGAACAATGGAAATGGTAATGGGGAGCCACAAGGCGAAGGTCAAGAAGGGTGAGAGGGAGATGATTTGCTAGCGCTATTTGCACTGTCTAAGCTCATGAACAAGTTATATCTAAGCCACCTTATCGCTTTATCTTCTAGAAAGGACAGATGGCTATGTTTATCATACTTAGCTAATTAGAGAAAACAGCCAGTAATTGAAATGCCTAGGGGGAGAATGTGGTATTTGTAGATGTCATGAAACGAAGACAGTCTTTGACATTCTCCCAATTCCTTCATTATGAAAGAGAGTTTGGAGGCAGACAGCTGAATCCTGTGTTTAAAATTTCTTCTATCTTCCCAGACTTTTGACAATGAGGAAGCTGTCGGAAAATGAGTCCTTGGTGACTGAATTTCTTCTTGCTGGACTGACAGATCGCCCAGAGCTCCAGATACCCCTCTTTTACCTGTTTCTAGTGATCTACATTGTCACGCTGGCTGGCAACTTAGGCTTGGTCACTCTGATTGCTCTCAGTTCTCACCTCCACACCCCCATGTACTATTTCCTCTTCAACCTCTCCTCCATCGATCTCTGTTACTCTTCTGTTTTCACTCCAAAAATGCTGATGAAGTTTGTCTCAAAGAAGAATGGCATCTCCTATGCAGGGTGCATGACTCAGCTGTTTTTCTTTCTCCTTTGTCATCTCTGAGTGCTACATGTTGACTGCAATGGCCTATGATCGCTATGTGGCCATCTGTCACCCACTGCTGTATAATGTCACCATGTCTCAGCAGGTCTGTTCTGGCCTATCTCTTGCTTCCTATGCAATGGGCTTTGCTGGAGCCAGTGCTCACACAGGCTGCATGCTGCGACTGACCTTCTGCAGTGCCAATGTCATCAACCATTACTTGTGTGACATCCTGCCCCTCCTCCAACTCTCTTGCACCAGCACCCATGTCAATGAATTAGTAGTGCTCATTGTGGTGGGTGTTAATCTCACAGTCCCCAGTGTCACCATCCTAATATCTTATACTTTCATCATCACAAGTATTCTGCACATCAAATCTACACAGGGAAGATTCAAAATTTTCAGTACCTGTAGCTCTCACATCATTGCTATTTCTCTGTTTTTTGGATCAGCAGCTTTCATGTACCTTAAACATTCCTCTTTGGGATCTACGGACCAGGGAAAAATTTCTTCTGTCTTCTACACTAATGTAGTACCCATGCTTAATCCTCTCATTTATAGTTTGCGGAACAAAGATGTAAAAGTTGCTCTGAAGAATGTCATGATTAAAATTCTAAGAAGAGACATATTCTTACTAAAATCATTAATAAAGTAAGTAAGTTGAAGGACATTAAATTTTTTTGTTTCTTCCTGAATAGAATTTGTTCATACTTATATGATGTCTACAGATAATACTATGTATAGTTTAGTATTTTTGTTATCTCATCTATTGTAATTATCTTCTCTCAACTTTTGATTGTTTATCTCTTGAGCTTCTCACATAGTCTGTAAATAACAAAAGGAATGTTCAAGCCATGTGTACACTGCAGTTATAAATTTTGTTTTATATTTTTGTCTTCCCATATACTCAATGTGAAAAATGTAATTTTTTAATTATAAAATATTGAAGTTTCAGCTTTCTGACATAGAAACAGAAGTTTAAAAGTTTTAGAAGGTTTCTATTCTTGTTGATATTATTACTGGTGTATACAGTAGGATTGATGTGAAGGCAAATGGTGTCTCTCCAATCTTGTGCATTTTTATGTCTTTTCAACCCCTTTGATCACAATTCCTTTTGTTTCCTTTGACTAATGACAAAATATTATCACTTGCTACCTTTTCTTAGAACCTCTAGTCATCTGTTTATTATTGATGTGATTAAAATATAACTTGTTTTTTCCCAAAAACATTACCAGAGAATAATTCTTAAGAAAATATGTTTATTCCTAATATGGTGGCTTTTATTACGAAACTTGCATTTATTTTTATCTTGTATGTTATCAAATATTTGGAAAAAATCATATACTTCTTACTTTTATCACTAAATACACTTTTTACTTTTAGCAGCTATTTTCTTTTATCACTAGTATAAAAACTCTGTGTGTTAAGTCAGTAAAAATGTTACTCAAACTTTTATTGATATGATGAGTTTTATAAAAAAATAAATGCACATGAATAATAATAAGCTTATTCCTAGGAACATTTTGTGAACTTACATAAACTTTATATCATAAAAAATCATAAGGTACTTTAACATAGAGACTGTTGCATGTAATTTCTCTTTCTATCTATATATTCCATCTATATATTTAGAATATTAGAAACATATGTATGGAATTAAGACCTGTTGAATAGAACTGTCCTATTTAAATTACATCAGTGCCAGTTATTTACTATTATTTAAGAATTATCACTCAGAAGTATAAATATATCAACAACCCATCAGAAAACTTTGAGATCTTAATTTGTGTTTTGGAGGTGGACTATGGCAGACTCAGAAGATCCTACCTAGACCCTTGAGGATAATCAGCTCCAAGGAGCCCCGTTATCAAAACTCTGCAGCTGACACTCTTTTGGGGGTTCCATAATGTTTACTCTGGATCTCCCCAGCCAATGACTGAGCATGGTGGTTAGACCTTACCAGATCTGGCCAATTTCTGCTGAACACTGACCTATTCTTGTAGGCAACATTTGCTTAGAGATTGCTTCTTTTTGTGATCAAGACCTTTTAAAACTTCACCGTAGTCTGAGATTTTCCTATATATTTTCCCACTTCTCAATCTTTAGATGTCAGACATTCATCTCAGTCTGAGGTCTTTGTTACTGATTTACAACCTCTCACACTGTATTCTGCAAAGGGTGTGTCATAATAAATGTTTTACAAGTCTAATCATTTCCTGGATTGTCCTCAGGGGAACTTAAACGGTGTAGATGGGTTATATCAACTACTTTTAAGAACTACTATAATGATATAATAACCAAGGAGTGGGGAGAAGTAATGACCAGTGTGATCCAGTGGAAGAGAAAAGACACTGCAGTAGTGTCAAAGCAGGTACCCTTGCATCACTCCCCCAGCACCTGGTGAGTTCTGTGCTCATGGAGTATCCTGTTTGTCCCCAACCCTTGGAACCCTCCCATCTCGAAATTTAGCATGGGAAGGGATTGAGAGATGGGTGGCAGAGCCAGAGGAGATTTTGTGTGAGCTCACCTGGAATGGGATAGAAAGTGCAGACATAGCAGCTGCAGGGATTATCATGGAGGGAAGGAGGCAGAGATCAAGGAGATCCTTTTGGAAATCAGTCAAAATCTGGGAGCAGGGGCAGTCATGGATAGCTTTCACCTATCCTAATTGCTGAGCCTGTATGGCCATAAATGATGTATGTAGGTAAAATTTTAAAATTTCGGTTAACTGCTCATTGGAAAAAGGTTCAGTATGATGTTCCCATACATGCATACAGCAGTCCTTGGTCCAATCCAGTGACATTTTACTGTCCACTGGCAAACCTTAAGAATGGCAATTAATGCAACCTTTATGGGTAAGTTTAGGGAGGTTCCCCAAAACACTGAAATAGAGCTACTATATGATCTAGCTATTTTATATCTGGACACATATTCAAAGGAGAGAAGACTTTTAACTAGAAGGGTATGAAAGAAGCACATCCTTGCTCTACAAATAAAAATTTTCCTCTTACTTTAAAAATGACATTGAATACAAAAGAGGACCAGACTATTTGCGATCTCTTTCATATGGATTCAGAGAGACAATCTTTGTTGTTCCTGATGAGTTTTTAGTGAAGAATTTATGTTGTGGCTGTGGCAATTCCCTGTGAAATTCCTAGGTCTGCATGGGTTTTTGTATCCATAACTGTGAATATCTCACATCCACTAGGGTACTCATGACTGAAAAGTGCCAAATGCTTCCATTCATGTTACATTATTGAATCTTGCAAACAGTCCCTTTTCTGTATTCCTCTGACCCACATTTTCAAGCATGGTTGACTCAGTGAACATAAATTACCACTAGGAAGGTAGTGGATGATCAGAGGCACAGTTGTTCTGGAGTGGACTCTGCCTTCCCCCGGTCATAAGTCACAGAGTCGTGGAGTTTACCTCATAGAATCTGGCTCAGTAAATCTGGAATGCAGTCCAAACTTTTCATTTCTGACTGCCCCATCTGCAGGTCTGAGCAACACATTATGAGAAGCAATACCTTTAACCAATTAGCATGTTACCACAGGCAATAGGAGCCCCTAAGGAGTGCGTACTACTCTTCTACATACTTGGGGGGCTGGGTCTTGGAGTCAAGTAGAGAATGTTTTTCCAGAGTAACTTAGCTAGTACCACAACTCTCACAAAACAGTCCCATCAACATGGATTTATTATGTCATAAAGAGCCTGGGGTGTAGCTTAGTCGTAGAGTGATTGCCTAGCATGGGAGGGATAGAGCCTCAGCCCCCACAAAAAATTATTTTGTTAAAATGTTTCACCATGACCTAATTAGATGGCTGTAATCATAAGGCTGGAAATAATGAAGTATGGTGAGGACATAGAGAAACTAGGAGTCCCACACATTACTAGTGGGAAATTGAAAATTTAATAATCACTTTGCAAAATGGTCTGACAGTTTCTTAAAAAGTTGAAGACAAAAGATTAAAAGCATATGATCAAGCAATTCTGCCTCCAAGTATATACCCAAGAAAACATTTCTAAATAAAAAATGTCTAAACAGTACATAAATATTTATTGTGGCAATTATTCAGAATGGATAAAATGCAAAATAATCCAAATTTGTGACAACTAATGAATGTGTAAGCAAAGTTAGAATAGTCATACAATATTAGTTTTAAAAAAGAATGAAATACTTATACATTCTCAAACATAGAAGAAGCTGAAAAACATGCTACATACGACAAGGCAGTCACAAAAATCCCCCATGTTTTATGATTCCATTTGTATTAAATGTCCAGAATAGTCAAATCCATGCAAATGGAAAGATTAGTGCATATCTGGGACTGGTAAGTGTTTGGAGTTTAAGAATAGAAATTGACTTCAATTAGGTACAGAACTTCTTGAATAGTGGTAACAATGTTCTGAAATTATATAGTGGTGATGATTTAAAACTCTACAAACATACTAATTATCATCCTATTGTATAAAAGAGAAAATTTACGGTATGAGGGTAATACATCAATTAAGCCAATTTTCTAAATTTAGAAAATGTGACACATCACATTAATAAAAAAGAGAAAAAACCATGATGATCTCCATAGATACAAAAGAAAAACTTATGACAAGATTAACATCTTTACATAACAAAGTAATGAACAAAATACGAAGCTACATAATGTAATCAGGAAGCTACATAAATGTAATTATAGCAATCTCTGAGGAATAGTTGGGTCAAATGGAATTTCTAGCTTTTCTTTTTTGAAGGATCTCTACACTGATTTGCACAATAAGTGTACTATTTTACAATTCCATGAAACATGTAGAATGGTTTTGTCTTCTCCTCAGTCTCTTCAGCATTTGTTATTATTTCATTTCTTGATAATAGCTATTTTTTCTGGAGAAAGGTGAAATTAGAGTGTTGTTTTAATTTATATTTCTCTAATGATCAGACATGTTAAACATTGGGATTTATTGGTTATTTGTACTTCTTAGAAGTGTCTAGTATTTCAGTTGCCGACCTTTTATCAGGTGTTTTGAGCTCCATGTATATTCTAGATATTAGTGCTCTGGTTGAAGAATAGCAAAAAATTTTCTACCCATTGGGTAGGTTATTGTTTTACTTCTTTCCCTTGCTGTGTAGAAACTTTTTAAATCAATATAATCCCATTCCTTAATTCCTGCTGTTATTGCTTTTTCAATCGGGATTCTATTTAAAAAGTCCTTGCAATACCATGCCTTCAAGAGATTTACCTATTTTAATTCCTAGCAGCTTGTTCCCATTTTAACATTTAGATCTTTGATTCATTTTGATTTTTTTTAGTGTATGGTAAAAGATATGGGTCTGGATTTAATCATCTACATATGAATAGCCAGTTCTCCCAAGACTATTTGTATTAAAGGGGCTATCTTTCCTCCATGGTTTTGGCATCTTTGTCAAAGATCATGCAGCTGAATAAGCCTGAAGTTGTTGCTGTGCCCTTTATTGTGTTCTATTTATTTACCTTATTTGGTCATTTTGTTTGTTTGGTTGGTTTTTTGTTTTTTCTTTGTTTATTTTGTGTTTGTTTTTGCTAATACCACATTGCTTTTATCAATACAGCTTTGTAGCATAATTTAAAATTGGAAGTTCTGATCCAGGTTGCCCAGGTTTGTTCGGGCTATTCTGGTTGTCATTATATTTCCTACAAATTATGAATTTTAGAACTGTCTTCTCTAGCTCTGTGAGCAATGTTAGTGGTATTTTGATGGGAGTTGCATTAAATCTGCATATCAACCTTGGGGGTATGGTCATTTTGACAGTATTGGTTCTGCCTATCCAGCTACATGGGATAACTTTCCATTTTCTGATGTCTTGCTTGATCTCTTTCTGAGTACTGTAGTTTTGTAGAGATCTTTCACTACATCGGTTAGGGTAATTTTTAAGTGTATAATTTTGTGTTGCTATTACATGTCATTGTAGTCTTACATGACTTTGTTTCTTTCCTGCAATATTACTTTTATTTCTTTCTCTTCCCTGATTGCTCTGGATAATATTTCCAAGATTATGTTGAACAAAAGTGATGATAGTGGACATCTTTGTCTTCCTGATTTTAGAGGGAAAGTTTTTAGCTTCACTTATTTGATATAATATTTGCTATTGGAGGAGATTATATATATGACATTATGCAAGGGGGACTTTTTAGCTGGGCTTATAGGATCAGAACTGGGAACATCCACAATAGTGATCTGCACTCAGGAGGATCAAAGTGTAGAGTAGTTGCACAGAATCAATGCAATCTCTGGCAAAATCCCAGGTTCTTGGCAAGAATAGAAGGCCTATTCTAAATTTTATATGGACTCTCTATGGACTCTAAATAGCCCAAATAATTTTTTTAAAAAAGAAAAAAGCCAATGCATCCATATATTTGCTTTCAAGACCTATTGCAAAGCTAAAGTAACAAAAAATGTGGTACCAATCTAAAGATATGTACCAATGGAATACAGAAGAGATCAGAAATCATCTCATTCAAATACACTCTAGTGAACTTTAACAAGTATACTAACATGCTTTACTAAGGAAAGAAGAGCCTTTTCAACAAATAATAATGAAAAAATAAATATCCATGTGCAATCAAGCATATCTGAGCCCTTACCCAACAGCACATAAAAAAATTAGTTTAAAACTATATCCAAGCCATACGTGTAAGGTTTAAAACTAATGATATTAAGGGGAAAGATAGGCTACATTTTTTCCCAAAAAACTTTCTTTTTATTGTTAAACCTTATAGGATAAACCTGAGAAGTAAACATCCCATCGGCGGCCCTGCTGCTGCCCTCCTGGGGTGCAGTGTCCTGCGGACCAGTGCAGACCGCCCCGCACGGCGGCCCTCGCTGCTGCAGCTCCGTATCCTGAGCTTCTCCAGAAGGGCTGACATGGTCCTGTGGGTGGGGCCGTTCTCCCCCCTCCCCTCAGCCTGGCCTGTGCAATCTGCTAGCGCAGCTGCTTCATGGAGAGCGCCTTGGCTATGTGGCGGTGCTTCCATTTCCTTGTTAGTCTCGAAAGCGCATGGTTACTGAGACACTGTAGCCATGGTGCAGTTTGGACAGGAAGGACCCAAGAAGCACACGACAGACTGTCCACTCTGCAGCCCAGTCCGGTGCACCTGGATCCCCTCTTTGCACAGCGGCTCCGGGGAGACCAGGACGTTGCTCTCCAGCATCTCCAGCCCCGGGGTGCCGCTGGCCTGCAGCTGGGTGTGGACCCCGTCCCCCAGCTCCTGCTCTTCCTCAGCAGGAACGCAAGACCAATGCAGTCAGCAGCAGTGCACAAGTGGTGAGTGTACGGAAGGTGATTCTGGTCTGGAGACCAGCAGGGAGCAGAAAAGCCCGTGCCTGTGTTTAGCCAGGGAATATTCACCCCAGGCACAGCACCGAGGTGACACTAGATGGACCCTGTGTTATTGGGAAGGATGGATCCATCCGTGCTTTGAAAGGGGCTCTGATTTTCCCACTGGGAATCCCAGTGTGTGCCTTGAGGTCCACCTAGAGACAGCGCGCCAAGTGGCCGTCCCCCCACCCCGCCCCCCAGTACTCTAGCTCAATTTCGGCTCATGCGGGCTTCTTGCTGAAGCAAATATTCATGATTTTACTTGCTGTTCGAGAAAAAGCTGTTAGAGAAACAGACCTTCCTGAAGTGGGTTTGTGAACAATATAGGATCCAAGCAGCCAAACTGATAAACTTGGAATTTTATCAGCTGAGCTCAGTGACTCCTGTGGACCCCTATTTCAGAGTTCCACCCAGTGGCACTGAACTGGAAATTTGCAGAGCTTTAAAATCAGACTACCACAAAAAGACGTCCTGTTGGAAACAACTTAGCTAGAATCTTACATTAATTTTAGTTGACACCTGTATCTTGCTTCTTTGTTGAGCAGGTTAATTTTTCTCTTGTGGGTGCAGCTCATTCCGCTTTTCTCATGGGACTTGTACGCTGAGTAATTTTGTACTCTTCTGGGTCAAAAACAGGGCACATGATGGCGTTAGTTATGTCAAGCTGCAACACTTCCCTTGTAGATGCACTTAGGGAAGTTCTGCTCCTTGACGGCCTCCTTTTCCTGAGCGAAGAGTTGCCCCCGGCCTGTCTTGAGCGGGCTCTGGCAGCCTCCTTTGTGCGGAAGCCTTTGCCCGGCGCCACACCATGGATGAGCCGTGCTTGGGCTCGAAGCCGGGCAGCAGGTGGAACTTTTGGTGGTCCTTCTCCACGTGGCCCAGCAGAGGCCCCTTGCTCTTCTCCAGGGTGTCCTTCTCCATCAGCATCTCCTTCTCCAGCTGCTGGTGCTCCTGGGCGACAGGGTGTTGTTGGAGAGCAGTAGCCTCCTGCAGCTTGGCTAGCCAGTCCCGGGCAGTTTTGGGGGTGCACATCATGTCTGCTAGTTTGTTCCATTTTTGGGGGGTCAGTTACTTTCTGCATGCCGCCCATCTGGTAAATCAGCTGGAAAAAGCAGGCCAGGTTGAGCTCAGATCTTGGAGCTCTTCCACGGTGATGCCCTGAGGTCTGAGGTGCTTCGTGATGCAGGTCAGCCGCTGCCTGTTGGGGCCTCAGCGCTGGCCCAGCTTGTGGATGTGCTGAATCTGTGTGACGAACTGCATGTCGTCTTTGAGCTTGCATGGGGCCGTCAGTCAGGAAGGGGGATCACTCTGCACGTCCTGTACCTCTCCACCTGAGCGCGGACCCACTCGATGTAGGTGAGCGGCCTGTGGAACTCCTCAGCGGAGGGCCTGAGGCTGGGATCTCGTCCACTGCCACCCACCCGGACCGGTCGCCCCCTTCTCCCGCTTGCCTAGCAGTAGATGATGCGGCTCGCTGTGCGAGGGCTCGAGTTGCAAGGTAGACGGTTTCACAGTAGGCGCTGTCCGGCTTGCCCTGTGCTTGTTTGCCTGGCTTGCTCTTGAGGACAGTGGTCTGCTTCTGCCTGTTCGTTTCCAAACTCGGCCGGGCACTTCCTTCTTCACGTGTCCATTCAGCAGAGGCTTCTCTGCTGAGGCGGCTGCCGCTTCTGTCTTTCTGCTGGGGGCTTTGGCAAGGCCGCTGCCCCCCTCACCTTCTTGGGGAGGACTGCAGCTTCTTGGCCTGGAGTACCTCTTGCAGCCTCCTCGTGGGATTCTGCAGTGCTCCCTCAGCTGCTGCCCTCCCACCTCTTTAGTGCATGACTTTGGGTTCAACCTGCCACTCACCTTGACTGCTGGCAGGCCTGGTGGACTTAGACTCCCTGTCCTCTGTGCACCCCCAGGGATAGCACCTGTTTGAGGGCTTTTACATTGCTGCCTTCAATTTTCCCTGAGATGGTGTGGTTCACAGCTGATCTGGGCTCGTGGTGATTAGGTTTGGTTTCCTTGACCGGTTTTCTCTTGGCTTTGGTGTATGTGACAGTCCCCTTGGTCACCGTCACAGTGTACTTCACACTTTTGGATGGTGAGGGTCTGACTTTGAGGATCACTGCGGCACTTGTTGCACCTGCATCCAGGGATGACATTTGCATGACTCCCTTTACCTTAGAAACCCGTTTCTGCAAGTGCTGAGTCGACTGATGCATAGTGGGGTGGTGGTGGTTGGCAGGAAGCCCCTGGGCCGAGGAGCCCGGGAAGGGGGCCGCGTGGGCTGCATGGCTTGTCGGCCCTGTGATTGTTGTGCTTCTCAATGTCGAGAGTGACCTCTTTGCTTTCATGTTTCTGAGCAGGTTTTTTCTCCCGTGTTAACCTGCTGGAGCCACTGAAAACGTTCCCATTGTGAACATACTTGTGGCTTTTTCCTTTCCTGGGTGTTGGCTGGCAAGAAGATGAAGCACTCATTGTTGGTGGCTGTTTTGACACCTTCTGTCTCATCATCTTCCTCCTCAACATCCTCCTCATCCTGAGAGCTTCCAAAATACACCATATTGTTGGGCAGCACAGGAGAGCCTCCAAGGCACAGAAAGGTAAGAAAGTCTTCTGTCTTAGGCTTTGTTTTAGAGAGGTCAGGAATTTGAGTAGCTGGTGGGGGTAGCAAAGGTTTGCTGTCTTCCTTGGAGTAGTGCTGGGACTATTCATTCAGTTAAGATTGAGCAAACTTCCTCTGTGCTTGCAGCCTGGGCCTGGCCCTTTTGAGGATCTGGAATCCAGAAATCATACTTCAAACTCAGTTTAAGTAACAATAGACAGATACTGTGTTGACGTGTCTGGCAAAAAGGAAGCAGGACCCTAGAACACATGTAGTTTCCCATGCTGCCCTACTGCCCTATTACTAGGGTGGCCTTGTCTTTTGAGGAGGGGGAAGGAAATATTTTACCCAATCTGGCCTCAAATGCCTTGGTTCAAGTGATCCTCCTCCCTTAATCTCTGGAGTAGCTGAGCATTCCATCTCTTTTTAGGTCTTTAGTTCAAGTAATTAACAACATCCATCACTTTCAATGTGTTTGGTGGGGCTCGGGTGCATCTCAAGGGTTGCGGACCTGCCTAGCCCACCTGAGGCCTTGGGTTTAATTCCTAGCAACACCAGGCTACATCTTTATGCTACTAGACTGGCAGCGATTGTTGGACATGGCACTAATGGTTCAAGCAGCTAAAGAAAAACTGACAAATGAAAACATAAATATCGTGCTTCAAAAGACAAAATTAAGAGTGTACATTCAGTCCACAGAATGAGGGGACATATGTATGAATCATACATTAAATGAGATTAATAATTGCATCATATAAAGAACTTGTAAAATAAATCAATGAATAAAAAATCCAATTCAAAATAGATGATTGTACTTGACATTTCTCCAACGAAGATGTACGAACGCCCAAAAAGCACATGGAAAACATAAATGCCATTAATCACCAGGACAATACAAATTAAAACTACAATGTGTTGCTACCTAAACCCAGTATGACTTATTTATTTATTTATTTATTTAGAGAAAAAAAAGCAAAACAGAAAAAAGGGTAGAAATAATACAGAATTTAAAAAAAAAGATAGTAAGAAATCATTAGTTGATAAATTACATGCTGTAATCAAGAAATCACTAGTTGATAAATTACATCCTTTTATCTTAGAAGTAGTTCAAGTTACAAAATCAAAGCATAAAAAGTGGACAAAAAATGACAGTACAGACTTTTCTGTTTGATAAATGAACATAAACTTAGTAGTATGGTTATCTATCTTGCACACTTAAACATACATACAGCTATATCCTTTAGAGGACTTTCTTTCCCTTTCACTATTATAATATCTATTATACATTTTGGATCTTATTACTCTTTCAGTTTTAAAAAGAGATGTAGCATATGTTGTCAGGGACTTGGAAACATTGAACTCCAGTACAGTGTTAGCAGAAATATAAAATAATAGACACATTTGGAAATAATACAAAAATTTCTCAAAAAATTAAGTAGAATTATTACATCATTCAGCTTTCCACCTCTGAATATATATGCAAAAAATTCAGAAAAGAAATTCTAAGAGACACATGTGCACATATGTTCAACTAGCATTACCCACAAAACCTAAAATGGGAAGCAAGCCACGTGTCCTACAGCAAATTAATAGATAAGCAAAGTGTAGTGTATATACACAATGCAATACTATGCAACCTGAAAAAGAAGGAAATTTTGACATGTGACAACATGAAGGAGCTTTGAAGATACTACGCTATGTGTAAAATTCTAACCAAAGAAAGACACATACTATAAATCCACTCATGTGGCACATTTATAGTAGACAAATGTGGACAGAAAAGAGAATGGTGGTTATGTGAGTTGGGGGGAGAGAGCAGCTGGGAGTGACTGTTTAATGTATTGAGAGCCTTAATTTCAGAAGCTACAAAGGGTACTAGTGTTAACTAGTAGTGATGGTGACACAATATTTTGAATACATTTCATATCAACCAAGTGTAAATTTTAAAAATTGCTAAAATGATACATTTTATGTCACATTTTACTATACTTTTTAAAAATCAGTGGGAGGGAGAAGTCCAAAGATGGCGGACTGGTAGATATCAGGAGAGTGACCCTCTCTGAGAGAGACAGCTCAAATGCCAGAATAAAACACCCTGGAGAGACCCAAACAGAGAGAGATGGACTCTCACAACACAGGAAGAAACTAAAGTGCAAAAAGCTGCTTGAATATGAGGTCCTTGGGCTACCATTTGAGAAGCTAAGATCAGCAAGCACATCGCCCTCCTTGAGCTGTCTGAATCCCTACTGGAGACCTGACCAAGTGAAGGAACTGGCTTGAGCTGCCGGAGCGTGGAGCTGAATAGCCCTGCGTGTGGCTCACCCGGACCGGTCCTGCATGCAACCCACCCAGAGGCACCGTGAATTCGCACTGCAGCCACACTGAAGTCAGAGGTTGGAGCCCAGCAGTTTTGGGGGACCGGCATCAACACGCGCTGAGTGATGGGAATAAGACCCTCACATGGGAAAGGGGAAACCGACTGGATGACATGTTGGATTTGGGCAGGACAGCCCTAACTCCATAAGGAAGTGGCTTTAGTTGGTTGCTCCCCTCCCCGAGTTGATTGGTGGAATCTGCTTGGACTAGGCCACGCCCCTGGACAGGACCCAGTGAGTCGCTACAAATTAATTCCCTGAGATCTGCACGCACTGACGCAGTGAAGGCCTGCAAAGGTTGACTGGCCTGGAGAGGAGGAGCCAGCATGCACTGCCCATGAGTGAACTCTAATCTCTGATAACCCATTGAAGCTCCTAGCCTGCACCCTCTAGAGGAGCCTTAACCTACAAGAAAAGGGTCTGGGAATTACACTATACACTTGCATGGAAGGAACCAAAAACATGACAAAAAGGAGAAATAAGAAAAAAACCCCAGCCCGCAACCCTGAGAACATTGATCCAGGAGAGGTAAATACAAAAGAGATTGAGGGCAGCAAAAATGCAATATCAAACACAGAATTAGCAGACATAAAGCGATATCTTCAGGACCTCATAAGCAGGACCAAAACTGAAATATTAATTCAAATTAAACAAGAGATAAGTAGATTAATAAAAGAAGGGCTGGGCACCTCTCAAGAAGACACAGACAGAAGAATGGAGGAACACAAAAGGAGAGAAAAATTTAATGAAGAATACAGAAAAAACCTAGAATTCATGAGGCACATTCAAAGAGATTGTCAGGAAACTAAAGACTCCATAGAAAACTGGCAAAACTGCTTGAAAGAAACCAAAGATAGACTATCAAAAATTGAACACAGGCTTGCAATGTGTGATCATGAAAGGGAAGATCTCTTAAAAATAACAAGGGAGCAGGCAGTAAAGATACAAATACTGGAAGACGACAAGAGGATCTATAACTTAAGAATAAAGCGTGTGAATGAAGAAGCAGGAATCAAAACAGAGGAATTACAAAGGCTATTCATATAAATTATTAGGGAAAATTTGCCAAGCATAGAAAAAAGAAATGATATGCAGAGGTATGAAGCATACAGAACTCCAGCCACCTACAACCCAAACAGAGCTACACCCAGACACATAATAATCAAGATCCCAGAAATTCAATCTAAGAACAGAATATTAAAAGCCATCAGAGAAAAGAAACAGATCACCTATAAAGGAAAACCCATCAAAATCATGGCAGACTTCTCGACATAGACCATCAGGTCAAGAAGATCTTGGAGTGAAGTAATTCAAGCCCTGAAGGAGAACAATCTCCAGTCCAGATTGATGTATCCTGCAAAACTCTCTCTAGAAATTAATGGAGAAACAAGATGCTTCCATGACAAAGAGCAATTAGGAGAATTTGTGACCACCAGTCCAACCCTACAAAACATACTGAAGGACATTTTAGAGAGAGAGAGAACAAGAATACAAGCATTTCAGGAACAATGGCAGAGAGGCCTCAGGAACAGGGCAGACAATGGAGTGGAACAGAAAAATAGACAACCAATGCCAGAAAAACAGAGTAGCAGAAATAAGGCAGAGAAGATTGGCTGTAATCTCTAGTATAGATGGCCTTGAAATAGTAACAGAGAGAAATACAGGCAGAGTAGATCAGGAGATAGGGTCAATTGAGATGCTCTATATAGGGAGGCAGTGAGACCCAAAACAAGCAGTGCACCCTATGGGAGTGAAAGGGGAGGAATTATCTAAAAGAGGGAGGCAGAGGATATTGTTAATTGGGTAACAAGATTTAAAATTTACATTATTTTCACCATTCTTCTTGGATGGATTACGTGCTGTTCCAGTTTGTCTACTCACACTAGACTTGAGGACATGGTCAGCTATCCCCAAAACAAGAGATCATATCATGGTAATCATCCCTAATTTTCCTATCAACTTAATCAGAAGACCTTTATAGCTTATACTGTCTTATTATGACTGATCTTATTTGAATCTGGGTTGTTAGATTGCTACTTTGTATTGACTGATTTTATTTAAATCTGTTATGATTGATAGCATCAAGTCTAAGAGTATAGGCAACTTCACTGAAGATGACAAGATTCACTAAGATACCCACTCTGGTTTGATTATCACTTGCTTTTGCAGTCTTATAATGTCTCCAATGCTTCATTTTTATTAATGTTGTTATATACTGCTGAGACAGCATGGTAACCATTGTAGATCACCTTGTATTGCGGTTTTATGTGACTTTTCTGCCTCATGCTTTTTGAGGAATTGTTTTGTTTTATCTTGCTTTGTTTTGTTTTTCCCTCTAGTATAGAAATAATAGATATATATGTAGAGACTCATGCATGTGTAGAGCTTATAAACAGTTTACAAGAACCAACTATATAACACATGTTGAAATGAACAACTACTTTGAAGAAAAAGAGACACTACAGTACCAAGTGCTGATTCCATAATGTCATGATGTGAAATCCAGCAAAACTATTACTTTTTGTTCAAAGTGATTTTAGCTTGCTTTGTCTTGTTTAAGTTCAACACATACGAAGGTATGGACAGCTGTTTTGAGGAGAATGAGAGATACTATGACAGCCATTCTTGGCTTCCCTAATGTCTGGTCTTGAAGACCCGAAATGCCCTCCTTGTCCTGCTCAGATCAATTCCATACTAGGTTTTCTCATGTGAATTCCCTGTATGTGACAATATGGACAACTATTTGGAAGAAAACAAGAGTCAATATAATAGAGAGTGAATATGTCCGATTGTCTAGTTGTGAAATTTATGTCTCTTACATTGCTTTCTTGTGATCCGCTTTGTTCTGTTCTGTTGTATTTAATTTTACCCTATTGATATAATTGCATGTAAATTTGAGTGGGTAAAATGAATGACCATATTGCTGTTTTTGTCAGATTGTGGAGCAGAACTGTTAACAGTCTCACTGTTTGAATGTCTACTTTACATGTTTTAACTTAGTAATTTGAACAACTATTTCCAAGAGGTCAGTATGTAATTTGTCAAGTAATAATTTCTTAGGTTTTTTGTAATTTGTCAAGTAATAATTTCTTAGGTTTTTTGTTATTGTTCTTTTCCTTTTTTCCTTGAAATTCTGTATTGTTGCTACCCTTTATTCTGTTTTTTTTTCCCTCTTTAAATAAAATTTAAAAAAAAATCAGTCGGAAAAGTGAAGAAAGAACAATTACAAATACCATCTGAAGAAGTTACTTATGGAAAGACTTATCAAGACTTTTAAGAGTGGAGAAATTAAAATTGGATAATACACTTTTTATGATCCCAATAATCTAAGAATAATGACTTAAGCAACACACAAATCCACACACTCAATGACACATTGACTTTCATCCTTCAGCAGAACTCTTGGGAAATTCTGCATATGGGGAGTGAATGTGCTCTTCTATGCTCTGACCCGTGTGGGTTATCTGGATTTTTCATCTGCTCACCTTGTCCTCGGTGACAGAGTTAACACCGGGGAGTCATTCCTTTATGCAGGGCTTTTTTCCAGTCTGTGTTTATGGGTTAATATATTGCTTGCTTAATGTCAAGATCTAATCAAAGATTTGAAACCTTATTATACTCAGAAATGCACCATAAATACAAACGTAAAGCTGTGTAAATTACACAGACTTCTGTTTATTTTTAAATGGCCATATTAAAACCACCATGCAGATCCATAAATTGAGCATCGCCAGAGTCTTCTCCATGTCCCATTTTGTGTTGGACTCCGTCCATATTTCCTTCTTTATCTTGATTTTGTTAAAATCACTGTCTGACTTTTCTTTGCTCCACAGTTTCACCACCTAAATAGGACCTCATGGTCACATGCATGCAGCAGGCAAAGAGACAAAGAAAGTGTGCAGAGGGCACATCACAGGCCTGAAATGTAACCTTCATTTCCAGAACTGTCCCTTGCCATCACTGGGAGAAAGACTGTGGACCGTGTGTGTTCTGGAAGAGGAATTCTACAGCAACAGTCTCTGCCTCAGTGAGCTGCTCCCATGGGTGCCTCTCAAATGTGGCTGATGTGAGATTCAGTAAGAGGTTGAAGGTAAGAATTTACTGCTGACCATTAGACTGAAGATAAGAATGATAATATAGGCCACTCTTGTCTGTTTCCACTTATTATATAGGCCATTAAAATTATGAAAGTATTCACACAACTCATATTAGGCAATAGAGCTATGAAATAGATCTCTTAAATATACTTTCTTAATGTTTCACTTATGTGAGTATTTGGCACTTATTTGTGCTCTTAGGCACTGTTTTTTCATAAAAGCTATTGTTCACATCGCACTAGCTTTTTTAGAAAGATACCTAAAGTTTTCATAATTAAGAAAAGGTAGATTTAGAACCCAAATGCCTGGTCACAGTGTCTACTTAGCTACTTCCAATTGTGATCTGGAGCAGACCAAACACATTTGTGAGCATCAGACCCATCATCTATGAGATGGGAACAAGGTTCCCTCCACTGCTGACCTTCTAGTTCTTACTGTAGAGCACGGAGACTGATGGAGGGGGCAGCGCACAAAGCACTCCTCCTCTGAGCAAGTGCGACCTGGTGCAGGTCTGTACCTTGTATTTGGGGGAGATGTTCAGCTTCTTATCTGAGAGAGACCTTGAACCATATAGGTGAGTCCACCAGCCTCCCACACCCTGAGGAAGATAGGGATTATAACTCAGAAATGAAACTTCCCGACACTGAGATTTTAATGTGGATTTTAATTTGGTACACCATGGTACACCATGGACCCCATAATCAACTACTTCATCTGATGCTCGACTGAACTAACCAAGAAAGGTGCCAGCTGTGCTAGATTTATAGAAAAATTGCTCATCAGCACTCACAATCAATTTTTCTCAGTAATATAGGCAGGATAAGACAAATTTATCATTTCTTCACAGGGACGATGTTATTCATGGGGAGCAGTGTGAAGAGGTGCAAAGGGAAGGCCAATGAAAACCGGAGCTTAAGGAAATGCAGGGACATAGAAATTCAGCCCTGCTACTGATGGCTTCCGTCAGCTTTACCTAGAGTGCACCCTGATTGTGTTCACTGCCAGCTGACCCTGACCAACCATCACAACCTGCTGAGAGAAAGTTCACATTAAGCTAATTGAAACTTCAATGAGTAAACGTTTCTTCTGGAAAATTTATTTTCAACTATCACTCAAAAAGTTCAAGTCTCCCCACTGATTAAGAAATATTCTTTTTGAAGTATGTAGACTCAGGTGAATCCCATGACTTACTCTATAAATGTCAGATGTGAAATTTTTATATCATTATACTTTATGTTTTAATTTTGTTTAAAATATAAACCTTTAGAATCATATATAAAGGTGCTGTTTTAGTTGCTTTTATCTCATTGCTGAAACAATATACCTGACTCCCAAATTTAAGGAAGGAAAGATTGACTTACAATTTATAGAGGTTTCAGTCCATAATCAGCTGGCTCCAAGGTAGGGTGGAAGATAGCAGAGGGGCAACAGGTCTTAAAGCAAGGCAAAAGCAACCTCTTTTCTTACCTTATATTGTATGCAGGCTAGGAGATCTAGGATTGGTGTAGCAGTCACACCATCAATCCCAGCAAGAGACAATGAGCCAACACAAACTCTAGATTTAGCTGCCTTGGAAAAGCTTGTCCCTTTGACCATGTGAGGCTTCGGGGTGGGGGAGATTCAGGCACAAACCATAACAGCTTTTGCTGAGCAAAACCTATCAACAAAATTGTCTCTTATCTTTGCCATTCTTAATTTACAATGTTTCTACGTCTTTTTGAACTTACTTTTCTCTACAAAAAGTCTAAATGACTTTCTTGTTTCTGAAAATGGAAACATTTTGCTTGTATTTTGAGGCTTGTCAAATGAAATTTAAGTGATCCAGTTTAATCCATTTTTTGAACCACTCCAATTAGTGATAAAATACATGACAAAGTGAATGAATCTCCCAGATTTCTACAAAGTATCATAAATAGCAAAGAAATTATTTACTTATTTAGAAAGATTTTTCATTCAATAAGGGAACTGTTTTCTCAAAAAGAAACAGTAGGTTAAAAACATCAAAAGCAAACTAGAAGATCAACTCTTTTACATAAGTTGAACTTTTGTGATTGAAAATCAAGCAAATTGATAGAGGGATAGAGGATGCAACATGAATGTATGAGTCAGACCGTAAGTCAATGATTTAAGAAGGCTTCATATCTGAAAATAAATGCACAAGGTAATAAAGTACGATAAATTTCACAATAGGTAAATATGAAATAAAGGTTAGAAAAATGATAAAGTAGTAAATGCTACAGTTTTTAAGAAAACATTTAAATTGCCCTGTTAAATTTTTCTCCTCTCATATGATGTTTTAATATCTAAAAGGCAATATGAGAATAGCATGATGAAGCTTACAAAATTGGAATTATTTAATACTTCTCATATATTTGCAGATTCTGAGTTAATATTTTTTAAATTTTGAAGACAAAATTAGAAAAAGATAGAAATGGCAGATTTTTAAAAATTTAGTAGGAAATTAACACTTGTTAATATACTGCATATTGTTATCCAAGAAGCAGTTGTATAGGTTATAGGACTTAGGCATGAAAGAAATGATCAAGCAATGAAAGCACAAACTGTATTAAAAATATTAAATATACTACTGATTTAGCATTTTTTAATATCACATAATTTAAGCCTCCTCCTACACAAACCTGTGACTCCCGTCATTTAATTTCATAGCTACTGTAGAAGCTTAATTTCTCATCTTTTTTCTTTCCAAATTCCTACCTTCTGTTTCAGTTACTACTCACAATTTTTCTCCTTATCTTGTGATTCTTTCTCTTCCCCTTTTCCTAGAGAAGTGGCCATGTGTTTTTCATATTCATACATCCAAATGTATTACTGTATGGCCATTGAGGATTACAGGATTCATCAAGGTTTTCTAATAGAGAAGTATATCCCTATAATCTATGGAATAAGTACAAATTCACACTGAAATGCAGCTTTTACACCCTCAATTACCATTCCTTTCCACAACCTCCTAATTATTAACTGTGTGTCTTTTAGGGGCATGGATTAAGGACACGTTGCTGGGGTCCTTTCTTATACTTTAAAGTGCCTGAAAATGTTTCAACGCCTTCTTTCAGGTTTTATACAACACTAAAATTTCCACTTTAGCCAATCACTTTCCAACTCTCCTATCTTAACGGGCCTCTTCTTTCCCAGCAAATGGAAACAAAATTTTTTTCCAGAACAACAATAAAAAAGCACTTTTATATAAGTTTATGTAACATTTAGAAACAAGGCATGGCCTGCTGTAAAAGCAGAAGTATTTTTCATGTTTAATGACATACAGTTAATAAAAGGGGGAAAGTGTATCAGAAACAGTAAGAGACTTCAAGTAAATAGGCGACTTGCTTGTTCTATGCCTTTTCATTAAAGATCAGTGAGTCTTAAAGACATTAACTTTGCTGAGCTTTCCTATATGATCAGTGCAGTGCATGTATATTTGCTCTTTACTACAAGGTAGTTTGTTGAACAAAGTATATGTAAGTATTATAAGATGAATGCCTAAGGTTTGCAACTGCCAAATGAGTTCAGTTTGGTAGTCCTGTGAGTCAATATGTATGTAGTACTGGAATTTGAAGGAGGTATGAAAAGAGTAGAGCCAATATGACTTATTTGTTTTCAATAGAATAAAAAAGGGGAAGAAAAGAAGTGCATTCCTTGGAATGGTACAATATCATCCTGCATTCATTTGGTCATTTGACAAAATTTTAATTTTACCAAATGAAAGAAGAAAGTTCATAATGGCAATGAGAAAAACCCTAGATGAAAGTTTTCTTAATTTTATTATTAAATAAGAAAAATGATGACAAGATAAAAAATGTACTAAAATCACTATTAATAAAATTTGGAAAAATAGGGAGGACATTAAACTGTTGTCATGATAAGAAAGAATAGGAAAAGATACTTCATCCTCCTTTATTAAAATACATTCCTTACTTCTTTTTTACACTATTACACACTTCAGGCCTTATTTACACTTTTGGTTTCTCACACCAAAGAAATAATATGATATTTACCCAAATGAAGAATGTGATAATTATGTATATCTAAAATTTATGAATAAACAATAATTTTTTAAAAAAGACTCCAGGTCATATAATTAAATGCATATAGGAGTTAAATTACTGACCAAAACTTTCTTCTGCTCAAGGATTTCCTCAGCGCCAGGTTCACATCTTTGTTCCTCAAGCTGTAGATTAAGGAATTCATCATGCGAATCATGTTGGTGTAAAACACAGAAGAGATTTTCCCCTGATCCATGGATCCAGTGGAGGACGGCTTCAGGTACATGAATGCACCGGACCCAAAGAACAGAGCAACTGCGATTATGTGGGAGCTGCAGGTGCTGAGGGCCTTGGACCTGCCCTCGGCAGAGATGATGTGGAAGATGCTGTGGAGGATGAAACCGTAAGAGACGAAGATGGTGACACTGGGCACAATGATGTTGATGCCCACCACAGTGAGAACTTCCAGCTCATTGACGTAGGTGCTGGTGCAGGAGAGCTGCATCATGGGAAGGATGTCACAGAAATAGTGGTTGATGGCATTTGCGCCACAGAAGGTCAGCCTCAGCATGCACCCCGTGGGGGCCATGGCACCGGAAAATGCCATCAGGTAAGAGCCAAGCATAAGGCTGAGACACACTCTGGGGGACATGGCAGTGTTATATAGAAGTGGGTTACAGATGGCCGCATAGCGGTCATAGGCCATTACCAACACACAGCACTCAGAAATAACAAAAAGCTGTAAAAATAGAGCTGGGTCATGCACCCCATAAAAGAAATAACATTCTTCTTCAATGTGAAGTTCATGAGCATCTTGGGTGTAAACACAGAAGCATAACAGAGGTCAATGAAGGACAAGTTGAAAGGAAAAAGTACATGGGAGTGTGAAGTTCAGCCTAATTAGAGTTAGCAATCCCAAACTTCCCAAGGTGGTGACCACATACATTAGTAAAAACAGGAGGAACAGTGGGAGTTGGAGATCTGGCCGGTCTGTCAATCCCATCAGGAAGAAATCAGTCACAAAAGAGCCATTTACAAGAGCCATTTCTTGTAGTAGAGTCTGTGGACACAGGCGATTGGGGTCACATTAAAGGACAGACAACTGTGTTCCTCCTGCATTATTTCTTCCCATTAGAGTAGAATACACCAGCAAAGGCTAAGTCTCACCCAGTCTGAGCCCATAGAATTGATCTTTATGAGCAGATTCTCCCAAAAGCATCTACTTATTAGAGTTTTACTAAACTAAAAATATTGACGTGTGTCACTAACTGGGTGGTTACTCCCAGTGTTGCCATATCTAAACATGACAGCTAAAAATCAAAGGATAACAGGAAAAAGACTGCAGTAGAACATTATTCTTCTTTTCTTTTCACACTCTTTTCCCCTCAGCTGTCTACTCTCTCATGCATAAAATCTGAACGGAAGTCTTAGCAACCATGTCCTGGTCTATAAAGCAGGTTAGACTTCGTGTAGTGTAAAATGAAGCATCGACTCTAAGGAAAAGTGAGGATCCAGAGGCCAGGAGAGGCGAGTCACTAATCATGTCCCAACATTAAAGCCACAAATCTCTTAGAGCAGGGAGAGTTCTGTCTTTGAATAATAAATGCACTGCCTCATACAAAGTGCATATTGTGAACTCTGCAACGTTTCTGAGCACTTTCTGCTCCTTCTGAACAAATTCCTCTACCAACTCTGCTTGAGCCTCAGAAATGCTCAAAATGGGAAGAAAACCACCCTGACTTAGATCCCTGAACTGCCTTCTAAAAGGAGGACATTAATAGTCATAGAAATTATAAACTCACCCTCCTTAGACCTGAAAATTTTGTTCTTTTCTTATCCTTGTCACTTGCTCACCAAAGGCCCGAAATCAGAATTTCACACTTTTATAATTTGGTTCCTTGGATACTAAGAAGAGGCAGCATAGAGTAAATCTCCACCTTGGCCTGGAAATTTTTGATAACCATAGTTCATGTTTTCTGATTCAGCCTCTGAGTCCTGTCACAAAGCAGAGAAAAACAGTCTTTATTATAGTCACATTTACAATTTAAAATGATGCAAATGATTTAATGTGCAATCAGTGACATAATGTGCTCTGTAAGAAACAGAATAAGAGCTTGCCAGATTTCTTCCCCAGAGAACAGATTCTACCTGCAAAAAAATGAAATGATGGAATTGTATTTACACCCTGGACTATGATCTCCCTTCAGTTCCTGAGGGACTCACAAATGTATTCAGTTTTTTCTTTACCCTTGGGTTGTACAAACTTCAACAAGAGCCAAAAATGTTTTCTTCTCTCTGTGTTCTGATATCCAGTGGGAAATACACTGCATTGTTTCTCTTTCCTCCCTCATTCTAAATGAAAGTTTCCTACATCCTTTGCCCCCTTGTTCTTATTTTCTTCATCTAAAAATTTACAAGAATTGTAATACCTCCATTTTGTTGCCTTTTATGGAGGATCTTCTTTATAAAATCCATTTTTACAGTCTTAAAATTTTTGTTTTCTTTATGGTACTAGAGATTGAACCTAGAGTCTTTTCACTGAGTTACAACCCAAGCGTACTTATTTATTTATTTATTTATTTATTAAATTTTGAAACAAGAACTTGCTAAGTCACTAAATTGCACAGGATAGGAGCAACCTTTTTATCCTCCATCCTCAGCTTCTCAGAGTGCTGAGTTTATGGGCATGTGTAATCACCCCAGCTCTTCTTTGTTAAGTGTTTGTTTCTGAACAACTACTAGAAATTCGTGTGTGACTCTCCTGCTGAAGTAAATCTATGTTATCCTTGCTTATGAATGAGCATATATAGTTGTATAATCTAAGTAGATTCCTACCAAAAATGGAAACTTTGCCATTTGGAAATTAATGCTTAAATTTTAATGTAGATAGACTAGCCATCTTTTGTAATATAAAGTTTAACTTAGGTGAGCATTCATTTTAAAAATTCCTCTAAGATACAACAAATGAAAGCCTTAAACAACTATTTAAAATCAAATTAGGAACCTTGATATACATTCCTCTAATTCTTAAACTTGCAGAAAATAATAATGCTGAAAAATGTCATACTTAGTCTGTAATCTCATTTCCTCTTAACTGTGAGAAACATTTGCATTCTTTCTATTTATTTTTCTTCAATTTTCATTTTATTAGTATATTTGTACCATAATGATCACATTCTTCTCGGATCACTGGTGCATATACATGACCCATCTTTGTTCATTTTTATCCCTGTCTCTTCCTTACCCTTCCTCCACCTCTAGATCTCCTTTCCATTTGCAAAAGATCTTTATCTCGGCTTTTAAAAAAATGTTATTTTAAAGGAGGTAAAATTAAACACAACAAAACAGAACAGAATAGGACATAAGAAAGCATAAATTTCAAAGCTAGACAACCAGAGATCTTCACTATCTGTCACATTGTCTCTTGTTTTCTTCCAAATGGTTGTCCATATCTCTGTATATGGGGAGTTCATACTAAATAACATAGCCAATCTTTTCACAAGATGTCCAGTTCACTGGCTACCACTTGCTAAGTGTGGGGGGCACATGGGACGGGCGACAAGACAGTATGAGATGTTTGATTCTCAGCCCTCGTGCTGGCAGGCTCACAACCACCCCCCAGAGAGGAGAGGAGCTCCTTGTTCTCCCGGCACCCTGAGTCAACTGCATGGTGCAGGTCCCAAGGTGCCAGGGTCTCTCGCCTTTGGGCCACCGAAAGTCTGCCACGCTCACAGCCACCCCCCAGAGAGGGGAGGAGCTCCTTGTTCTCCTGGCACCCCGAATCACTATCTTGGCTTTTTTATTAGTTATCTTTTGTTTTTCTCTTTGTCAAATATGGCAGTTACTTCAAGCAGTGGTTCTATGGAAAAAGAATGTTGAAACACTTTTCTTCTTTCCATTACACTTTTACTATTCCTGGGAGATCACAAATAATGGAATAGTGTCTTGAAGGCATTCTTACACTATCCTCATTTTGTTTTCATATCTTAAGCCATGAAAATTTAAAACCACAGAAATGGGACATAGTGATATAAAGAGCTCATAAAAATAACATGTGAAAGAAACAAAAGAGGTAATGCATACAAACAAATTAAGTGCATTCAAATTCTGATAGACAGATGTATAAAACATGAATTTCAAGTGGAATAAAATTGAAAGTTAAAAATAAATCCTCAAATCATGATCATTTATTTCTAACAAGGCTATCAAGATAATTTGGGGACAAAAACTTGTCTTTTCAACAAAAAGTGCTGAGATAAGTGGGTATACACATGGAAAAAGTAACTTTGGTGCTTAGTTTACAATACACAAAGTAAGTCATAGATTTAAATGTCAGAAATTTTATGATAAAACTGTTAGAGGAAAAAAATGAGAGTAAGTATATTTGATCTTGAGATAAACAGTGATTTCTTAGGTACTATATTTTAAGGATAAAAAAAGACAAATTGAATTTGCTCAAAATTAAATTTTTGAGTTTGAATCAACACGGTTAAATGAAGGAAAGAATGAGCCACAGAATGAAATATTTCCAAATCATATAGAATCAGAATTAGCATCACAGGTTCATTAATAACTCCTTCAAGTATAAAATTTTAGAAAAACAAATCTTTTTAAAATAGGCAACATATTGGAACACACACACACACACACAGACACACACACACACACACACACACACATACACACTTCTCACAAGAGGATATGTAAGCATCTGAAACAGATGCTTAAAATTGTTAATAATAAGGAAATACAAATCAATCATAAAGACCACCTCAAGCTCATTGGAATAGTTTTAATAACAATGACAACTAATGTCAAGTGTTAGAGAAGGTGCAAAAACTTGGGATTCTCATACACTGTGGGTGAGGATGTTTAATGGTTGCAGCCACTTATAAAAGAATATGCATTCTTTTTTGGAAGGTTAGGAACACAGTTACCATTGGAACCAATGGATGACCCCACCCTGGTTAGAAGCAAAGCCCTTGCTGCAGTCTGTCCCTGAGCTCTCCTTTACTCTATCCGATGAGATATGTGGAGCTGGCTACACTGAAGCACACGTTCCCTTAATTGGCCAAAAGAATGTTACGGAGTCTGACTGAGACACCAGTGGTCTCTTTAATAGCAGAGGGGAAACCCTTGCACTAGAATAGCCTGGTGTTGTTGGCTGGGATGGAGGTTGGTGTAGGCGCCTCTGAGATTCCAGGGCTAAAACATGAGATGACATCTCAGCTGAGGCCGTGGGACTCAGAAAGCAATATGCCTTCCTGGTAGTAAAGGCGCCAGCCTTGCAGACTTCAGACTATCCTTATATTGCTAACTGGAGGTGTTTGTGCCTGGTAAGATATTGTTCTGTTTCACTTTACAACCAGTGGCTGCAAAGTCTCTTTCCCCTAAGCGCTCTCTGGTGACTCCCACCCACTTCTCCAATTGATAGCAATAAAACCATGAAGTTTTGGAGATGAGGCTTTTTGTTCCACAGAGAATATTAGGTCATCCTGGAGTCCCTCAACTGCAGAACTTTTTCTCTTTGTCTTTCTTTTGCATCTGTGTGCCATATTGCAGGGTGGGTTGGACTGAGACTTTCTATGGGGGTTTCAGTAGGAACAAGTAATTTCCATCCTAGCTACGTGTTTAAGGAAAATGAAAACGTGTATTCTCACAAATCACGTACATGAATGTTAAGAATATTATTACATGTAATAACTAAGAATAAATAATTTCTAAATGTTCATCAATTGATTAATGTGTAAATAAAAAGACGTATGTTTAAACAATTTACTACTATTCAACCAAAGATTTAGAAATGATGCATACTTGTAAGTTCCAAAATAAATGAACTTTGAAAACATGAAAAAGAGCCAGCTATAAAGAATGAGTATATTACTTCATTTCTATGAGCTGCACAAAATGAGTAAATAAATATTGACCTATTCAATGAAATGTTATTCAGCAGTAATAAAAGAGCTACCAAGCCATGAAAAGTTAAAAATATTGAATATGTATTCCCAAATAGAAGAGGTCAATTTGAAAATAATACATGCATATGATTCCAACTACATGGTGCTCCTATAATGGCAAAAATAAAGTCATTAAAAAGACCAGCATTTCTAGGAGCTAGAGGAGAGGGAGTGAAGAATAGGCAAATAATGGAAGATGAGAATGAAAATACACTGTATAATGAGGGCAATGAAATGCTGTATGTGTTTTAGTGGTTTATGCGTGTCCTGTGTCTGCTCAAACTCATAGAATTTAAACACCAAGTGTTGATACCACTGTATATTATGGAGCTTCGGTGCTTGTAATCCATCAGTATGAATTCATCAGTTGTAAAATGTTTGTTATTCTGATAGAAAATATTAATGACAAAGGAGTTTGTGTATATGCAGGAGCAGGAGTTACATGGGAAATTTGTATATATTTTTGTCAAATTTACTGTGAATCTAAATTACTCTGAAATATAACATCTAAAGAGAAAAAGGTCTTCAAATCATGCATCACTAGGGAAATTTAAATTTAAGCCATGATGAACTATCACTACAATCCTATTAAAAGACTTAGATTTGCTTTTTTTTAATGAATACAATTTTATTAGATGTACATGAAGAGACTCATGGGGTGAGTCATGGGAGGGGCCTGAAGCAGAGTTCCTCTGTATCTCTTTCTGGTGGAATCAGGGTGAATCTCCCTTCTCACCTAAGTTTCCACCAGGGAGCCCCATTTGACACCAGGGTCCACAGTATTTTTTCATTAGTACATATTTGCAGTACCTGGTGATCATATTCAAGGTGGTGGGGAATTCGTGCATGCACAAAACACATCTTAATTCTTTGTACTTCTCCTTTCTCTTTCCTCATTCTCCTCTAATTCTATCTATCTCTAACTCTTCTTGCCATTCGTAAAAGACCTATCTCCTGTTTCCTGTCATCTATCTTTAAGTTTGCTTTTTAAATAATTTATACTATGTGTTTCTCATATCAGAGAAAGCATGTGTCTGACTTGTTTTCCTTAATATTATGGTCTCAAGGTGCATCCATTTTTTACAAATGACTCAAATTTATCCTTCTGCATGACTAAGCAGTAGTATTACATCTATAAAATACATTTTGTTTATCAATTCACCTGCTGAAAGACATATAGAACACTTCCAAGATTTAGCAGTCAGAATTGTGCTGACATAAACTCAGGTGTACATGCCTGACTAATCTAAATTCTTTAAGTCTTTTGGACAATTCCTAGAAAATAAATAACAGGGTTAAAGTGAATTTACAGTTATAAGGCTTTTTGAGGATTTTATATGCTTTATCACATTTATGAAGTATTTTTTTTGAAATTAATTTTACAAAAACAAAAGGAACTTAATTTTTAAGATTTTAACTTTTAAAAGGAGACAATTTTTTTTAAAATTTTGATGTTCTGCAAATGAAAGGTCAGTAATCTGACTTAATACAGGCTTGGTCAGTTCAAGTGCTAGCCAAAGATACAAGGTGCAAACACAATCTCTGCAATGTCTTCAAAGGATACCAAGTGACAAAAATGTTATCTTATTTCAATATACTTTTATTACACATGTAGAATAATTGTAACAAAAGGAACAACAAAAGAAATTGAAACAAATCTTTTATCATGTTCAACAATTATACATAGCTAAAACTTATGGAGAAATGGAAAATATGTTGAAATTGCAGTCACAAATGGGGAGGAGTGGCCCTTCACGCCCAGGAAGTCTCCCAGAAAGCAGCATCTCAGGCTGTCTCTTTGGGATCCGAAAATCCCGGACCATAGAGTGGCCTGAGCTGTTTGGATCGAAAGTCTGTGCAGACCTGCATCTCGGCGCGACTCTTTGGGACTGGTAGGCCCGCCCTTCATCCGCAGGGAACTGCCTGGAGATCGGCATCTGGGCCAGGTCTGTTTGGCCCCGTAGCCCCGCCCTTCACGCCCAGGAAGTCTCCCAGAAAGCAGCATCTCAGCCTGTCTCTTTGGGACCCGAAACTCTCGGACCTGCAGAGTGCCCGGGCTGTTTGGATTGGGAATATTGTGGAGACTGGCATCTTGGCCAGGTCTGTTTGGGATTGGGGACTTTTCAGAAACCAACATTCTAGCCTGACTCTTTGGGACCTGTAGGCCCTTCACTCGCAGGGAACCTCCTGGAGACCTGCCTGGGACAAGGCAAGGAGGCCTGGCCTGCCTGAGATTCCACAGGCTCAGG